>JADBJO010003302.1:77500-95000 GCA_016801955.1 Conus betulinus
GCTATGTTGCCATTGTGCCCCAACTGGGATTTGGCCAATCGGGAGGACGCAACAGTGTGTCAGCTTCAGCGATCGTGGTCGCACTGAGTGATGAGAGAACTGACTGGTAAACCAAGGAATGCTGGCAAGTTATGAACGTTTTATTTGTTCTTAGGTGTATAAGTGTGCAATCAAAATAGTGGAATGTCGTCTTTCCTGGTTAATTAAGAGTAATTGAAGGAAAGGGGATGCGATTATGAGGTTATCTGTGTGATGTTTACATTTGTGTGTATGAGTACGTTGGGGGCTTGGAGTCAAGTTAAACATAATTTGATTATTTTCTATGAAATGTAATTGGTTTCCCGTCACTTTTGTGCTGGCCCGATGTGAAAGACAGAGTGCGTGTGCCTATGCGAGAGCACATTTTGGTTGTAAAAGGGCAAATGCTTCTGTCTATATACTCCTCTGCATCCCTGCATAAGATAATCATATTTTAATGGGGGGGGGGGGGGGGGGGGGGGGGGGGGGGGGGGGGGGGGGGGGGGGGGGGGGTGGGAGACCAGTCGCACTCAGTAAAGTACATGACTCAAGATAACTGTAAATATTTTTTTTTTACGTTTTTTTAAATTTTAAAGAATTTGGATACTACTAGGAAAACAGATATTGGTGTGTAACTGGTTGGTTTAGAACTGTCACCATATTTGTAGATGGGAATTATTTTTACAACTTTGAACTGTGTTGAAAATTGATATTTTATTGCGCAAGCTGTAGATGGAAATGAATATTTGAGACATGGCTGAAGCTGAATGTTTTAGAGTTTCACCATCAGTTCCATCAAACCCACAACTTCTTGTCTCCTTCAAATGACAAAAGGAACAGCAAACACTTATCAGTTACCGACATTAAGGATAACAACAGTTTGGAATGAATATTCTTGTATTTGCAGAACATCGTCAATTTTTCAAGGTGATTTAGTTCAGTATGACCATTTTATTGTAGGTTCTGCCACACTAATGACATTTTTGTTGAACTCGGTTAAAAGAGAGAGAGAGAGGGAGAGAGAGAGAGAGAGAGAGAGAGAGAGAGAGAGAGGCAGACAGACAGACAGACAGACAGACAGAGAGAGAGATTAGAATATGTATGCATCAGTACATTCGCCTGTTTTTCCTCGTCTCAGTATATTTATCAATCCATATTTATCATGGATTTTTCCCCGAAGATGGAGTATGACTGCCTTAATGGCGGGATAAAGAACGTTCATACACACAGAACTCCACTGCCTGTCTATACAGGCAGTGTCCGCAGGGGTATCAGCCTGCATACGCAGAAAGAAAGAAAAAAATCATGGATTTACTTCTTTTCTTCAGATCACGCATTTAAAACTGTATGGTTTATTTCATTTGAATACCAAGGATTACTTCGTGAGGAAAGACAACAGTCGACTCCAGCCGAAGACAGAATGACGGACGCCGGTGAAAGCCTCCCTGAGGAAGCTGGCGCCCCGATGACTCGAGTCCTAACTGCAAAGATGGTTACACGCTTTGGGTATTGGAATGTAAGAACTTTGTTCCAGTCATCCAAGTTGGCACAAGTCATTAAGGAAATAAATGGCCTACAAAGTCAACATCCTAGGTCTTAGCGAAACTCGTTGGACAGAGTCAGGGAAATTTACATCAGAAGACATGGCCATCCTGTTTTCAGGTCTTCAGAACAACATCCACCGTGACGGCGTTGCTCTTATCCTTGACAGATAAGCAGGCAGTGCACCAGAAGAATGGACACCAGTGAACGAGCGCCTCCTGACAGCACGATTCATCACGTCACGCGCCAAGGTCACCATCCTCCAGTGCTACGCTCCAACCAATGACCACAATGATGCAGACAAAGACACCTTCTGCCAGCAGCTTCAAGACTTGGTTGAAAAAGTACCACGCCATGATATCTTGTTGATCATTGGCGACTTGAATGTACAGATTGGAGAGGATCGGTATGACTTAGAACATGTCCTTGGTCCACATGGGTATGGCAAGAGAACTGATAATGTTGAACGCTTTCTGCGGTTCTGCACAATGAACAACATGAAAATTGTCACTATTCCAGCATGATGATATTCACAATATGATATGGAAATCAAATGATCACAGGACTCGGACTCAGATAGATCACATGGCGATTGGGCCAAGGTAGAGAACCCTATGTCTGCAAGATGTACGCGTGTACCGTGGAGCATACGTGTGCAGTGACCATCATTTGGTGATAGCAAAGCTGAAGACCAAGCTGAAGAGATGAAAGAAGAAAGAGACTCGGTCCAAGAGATACAACACAAACAAGTTGAAAGGCCCCTACTACAGAGGCCCAGTTCCAAGCTTTCCTGAGCAACAGGTATTCAGTTCTGACTGAAAGAATGCCAGGATCGACAGAATGGTAGCAGGAGATGGAGGATGCCATGGCAACAGCTGGGAAAGAGACCCTAAGGTTTAAGAAGCCACAGCAGGAATCCTGGATCAGTGATGACGCACGGGAATTGATAGCAGAGAGGAAAGAACACAAGAAAAGGCAACTGCTCTTCAGACCAAGCAGCGTACTACCAGGAATACATCGAGAAGGACACGCAGGTGAAGCGAAATGCCCAGAAAGATAAAAGGGATTGGCTGGACAAGCAAGTGGAAGATGCCGAAGAAGCTAACAAGCGCAATGACATGAAAGCTGTCTACCAGATCGCAAAGAAGACCACTGGTACTGTGAGGACTGGCTCTGGACCTGTGAAGGCAAAAGTATGGAACACTTCTGTCGAGAGGCGAGGAAAAGCTTGCAAGATGGGCCGAGCATTTCAAAGAAGTTCTTAACAGACCCGAGCCATCCATACCAGCTGAGACGAAAGACCCATTCCTCCTGCTCCCAATCAACGCCTACGACTTCACTGAAGAGATCAGAACAGCCATCAAGACACTAAAAACAAGTTCCCTGGGTTCGATGGAATAACAGCGGAAATGCTTAAAACTGGTGGTGACAGCATTATCTCTTGGATGTAACCAGTTTGGAACTCCGGCGTCGTCCCAGACGATTGGAAGAATGGCGAAGTCGTCTGTATCCCGAAAGAAGGCAGCCTCTCAGAGCGCAACAACTGGAGAGGAGTTACTCTGCTATCAATACCAGGGAAAGTGTGCTGCCAGGACATCTTCAACCGACTGCACGACATAGTGGACAAGAAGTTCAGGGAACTTCTTCTTCTTCCTCGTTCGCCTCACGTTAGATGAGCAGCCCGGTGTCCTCGATGAAGGCTGCCGTCCACCGCAGCTCCTCCAGGGTGCCGTACAACTTGGCTTCCTTGGTGTCGGTGATAGCCAGTACTTCCTTCTAAATGCTGCATGCGTCATACAGTCATGAAGGATGTGGTCGGTTGTCATTGATTCCTCACCACAAGGGCACTCTCCACTCTGTCCAATGCCAAACTTTGTGTGCATATGGTGGAGCATGCAATTGTGTCCAGTCCTCAGGCGGAATATTTTGACCTGTTCTCGTCGTCCCAGCAAATGGTATTTGTCTTCTGGGTTTATTTGGGGTGCTGGAGGCGCCACTTTATTCCTTGCTGTGGCTTAATGTTTGCCTTGATTTCATTGTATGACACCAGGGTGTTGGCCTGCTCCTTCTGTGCACCGTCTTTTGGCGGAATGTCCGCGTTTTCGTTGCCTCTGATGCCACAGTGTGCTGGTAGCCATTGTATCACCACATTCTCCACTCTGGCACTCAGGGCAACAAGAGCTGAAGTAAGATGGTTGTGTTCTTTGCAGCGGGAGAGTTTTTGAGGGCTTGGAGCACAGAGAGACGTCTGAGAACACCACCACCTGCCCTGTTGTTCTTGTGGAGTTCCGCGGGACTGTTGTGGCTGCCTCACAGAGAGCTTCTCGCTCGGCTCGGAAGTTGGTGGAGTATTTTCCTATTGGGATTGTAATTTCTTCATCTCCGTCTTTGTATCAGAGGAAAATTCCAGCTCCACCATCCCTCGTTGCTTCTGTGGCGGAGCCATCTGTAAAGATATGGGTCCAGTCTTCCTGGGGGTACTGGTTGCAGATGTACTCCATGGCCAGGGCTTTCCTTTGGGTGTCTGACTGTGTTCCTCTCTTCTCCACTCCGGGAATGCTGGTGACGACTGTTGAGAACGCCTGCCTCTTCCAAGATGAGTGGGTGACATTTGCCGGGATAGGCTTTGCTTCGTGTTCCATCAAGACTGGGATTTGTCTTTCAAGGCGTCTTGACTGATGGCTGAACCTGCCTCTTTTCAGCCAGCTCTTGGTGGGTCTGCTTATTCTGTTGTTCATTAGATGGTTGTCAAGGCGTTTGAATTTTGCTGCCCTTTGTGTTCCTTCTGTCCTCCAGTGACTGTAGCCCAGTGGTCTCCTCCATCATCGGGATTGGGGTGGATCTCATGGCGCCAGTTATGACACTCTGAGCTTGGTTCTGTATCTTGTTGAGTTCAGGGAACAAGAAGCAGGCTTTCCGCCTTAAACGAGTCTGTGCGGAGCAGATCTTCACACTAAGACCATCGAGGAGTGTGGAGAGCGCCAAGTACCCCTGGCCATCAGCTTCACTGACTTCACCAAAGCATTTGACAGTGTCCACAGACCAACATTGTGGGAAATCATTGAATCCTGGGGCATCCCAGAGAAAGTTGTGTCGGCCATAGAGCAGATTTACATAAACTCAAGTGCAAAACCAGGACAGAAGCTATATAGTGACTGGCTTGAAGTTGTCACTGGGGTAAGGAAGATCGTATCCTCTCCCCTCTACTCTTTGCACTTGCCATTGACTGGGCTCTGAAACACGCAACCCAGGGAAAGAGAATCAAGTGGACAGAAGAAAACGACCTTTCAGATCTGGATTTTGCCAATGATATTGCCGCTCTTCAAACACCATTCAAGATCTACAGGTGCTTATAGACAATATTAGCAAGTTTGCAGCCACCATTGGCCTTATTATCAGTGCCAAAAAGACTATAAAACATGCTGACCGGTAAACACCAAGAGCCAACAGACGTTTTCATCGACCAAAAGTAAGTGGAAGAAGTAGAGAACCTCACATACTTAGGCAGCTCCATCAACAACGCCAAGGACGTCGACCATGAACTGAAGTGTCGTAATGGGAAGGCAACATCAGCATTCAGTCAGCTGAACAAAATATGGAACAGCAAGAAATTCTCCCTTGGAATCAAATTAAAGTTTTATAGCTCCAGTGTGATTTCAACCCTGCTATATAGCTGTGAAACCTGGCAATTGAACACCACCCAGGAGAAGAAATTCGACGCGTTTTAACACCGAGTGTTAACGCCTACGTAAGATCTTGGGCATCAAATGATCATACTTTATACCAAATGAAGAGGTCAGGGAGAGGTCCAAACAGTTCCCCGTGTCAACCATCATCTGCAGATGGCGCCTCTGATGGCTGGGTCGTGTCTTAAGATTACCCGCATCAATGCCTGCAAACCAGGCCATTCAGTGGAGCCCAGCAGGCCAGAGAAAAAGAGGACGACCCAGGATGAGCTGGCGACAGACAGTGGAGAGAGACCACAGACTCATTGACAGAGGATGGAGTGACACCAGCAGACTAGCTGAGGACCGTGCACAGTGGAGCGCCTTGACTGCCTCATGCGTCGCAAGACTCGAGAGCATCTAAGTCTAAGTAAGAAAATGAGAATGGAGAGGAAGAGAGGACTTTTGAGTCCACATTTTCAGTGCCCTGAAAATGCATCAATATCGATTTTTCCAAATGATGAAATTTCACGAGAATAACCGGCAAGAAGCCATTCATAGACAGCTTATAATCTAACGTGAGAGAGAGAGAGAGAGAGAGAGAGAGAGAGAGAGAGAGAGAGAGAGAGAGAGAGAGAGAGAGATGATGTTTCAAACGTATATTAAAGAAAAGAGAGGTCTTTTCAAGGGAAAGAGTAGGGAGAGAGAGGAAGGAGGAGGGAGAGAAGAAGATGGTGCCAGAGGAAGATTACAAGGAGGGATTAAATACGGTTGTAGGGGGGTAATATTGTCGGAATATGTTGTTTGTTACGCTCCCTTCTCTGTACACACCAAAAATGTCTTTGGAATAATCATCAATTGACCATAAACTGATACCTCACAAACGCGACTGTGAGGGCTGAATGCAGACCATATTTTAAGCATCTGATATTGTTCGGTCTGTTGATCAAGTCTAGCCTAATGTTTGTTGTCCATCCCAGGACGGGGCAATAAACACGTTGAAAGAAAGCACAGCAGCACTATGCACGAATCAAAATGCGATGACTAAAATTCTTTCATCTTTTTAAGTCTTTTCTGAATCAGTTTGTGGTTTGGTTTCACTTTTGTTTGTTTCTTTCTCGTTTTCGTTTTTTATCATTTCAACTTGAAAGTATTTAATCATGTTTTTATTTGTGATGAATTGTCTTTGCCTATGGAATGAGTGTGGACAATGAAGTTTCTGAACACATCATAATTTCAATCTAGTCTTTGTTCTATTCTTATATTGTGGGGCATTCTTATCTGTGAATAGACATATTGAAACCCTACTTAAACGGCTTCAAGTCCTGAAAAAAATTCTAAATAGAAAACAACATTTTAATTGTTAGTGAAAATGAAGTTTATTGAGTTCACACACACGCACGCACACACACACACACACACACACACACACACACACACACACACACACACACACACACACACACACACACACACACACGCACAATAACACACACACTTATTGCTGTTAGAAAATTTGCAATTGCTGACAGAAAATGGTTCTTTTCTTCATCATCAATGTATACAGTTTGCTGGAGTTTTACTAGATTGAACATGCATGGACATAAATTTGGTTTTAAAGATTCTAGCCATCGAAATTGCAGGTGAAGAATTACAATTTGAATCAGATTTATAAGTTTTTCATTCTGAGAGTTGAACAATAAATTGAGCTGATTTCAAAATCAATCAGTCTGAGAAAGCGTTTTCATATTAAAAACAAAAAAAAAAAAAGATTAAAAACGATGCAGACTGTCTGAACTTGAAAATGATCTGAAGCGCAGTACTATTCAGTTCCTGGTAGAGTGTCACATAAATGTAGTGTGAATGAAGACAAAGTGAAGTCTCTCTCTTCATTGTTTGTTTAGGACCTCTTTATAATAAAAAAATAATAATGAAAGGGACGGCTGACTTTCATTCTCCATTTTCTTCATGATCTTCATTGATTTCCAAGTTTGCGTTCTTTTTACCACATGTGTGTCTCTATCTCCTTTACTGAATAAGAAAGCAGCAGCCTATCAAAGGAAGAGTTTTACGTCGTCGTTACCGTGTTGTTGTCCACCAATCTGTGTCTCTGATGTAAAAGAGGGCGTTCTGGCAGCACTCTCCATATCTCTGATGTTTATAGAGCGTCACGCAGGCACTGTCTTTCACGCCCAAAATGATAAAGAGCGTGTTTACGGTCTTTCTCTACAACAATACTACAGATATCTCCTCCTCCTCTTCCTCCTCCTTCTCCTCCTCCTCTTCGCTATCCTTCTTCTTCTTCTTCTTCTTCATTTCGAGTTCCCAAGCGTTTAAAGTCAAATATTTGTCAAAATGCAAACCATCTCTCTCTCTGTCTCTCTCTGTCTCTCCCTCTCTCCCTGTCTCTGTCTGTCTGTCTGTCTGTCTCTCTCTCTCTCTTTTCTTCTTCTTCTTCTTCTTCTTCTTCTCTTCTTCTTCTTCTTCTTCTTCTTCTTCTTCTTTCTTTGCTTCTTCTTCTTCTTCTATTCCAGTTGCTGAGGTCAATATTTGTCAAATTGCAAACCTTCCTTAATCCTCTCTCTCTCTCTCTCTCTCTCTCTCTCTCTCTCTCTCTCTCTCTCTCTCTCTCTCTCTCTCTCTCTCTCTCTCTCTCTCTCTCTCTCTCTCCTCCCCCCCCCCCCCAAAAAAAAAGGAAAAAAAGTCCTGAATTACATTGTCCAGAAACACACAAATGAATAACGGAAGTAAAACAATCGAACGAACAAGACAGACAAAAGAAACCCAGCAAATTCAATATTGGCGACACTTTTCTCAAAGGATATATCAATATTAATCTTCACTGCCAAACGAAAAACATTGAGAAAATATGAGCAAACTGAAATGTCAGAGTTGAGCTACGCTATTGAAATAGAGCAGACATTGTAATACAAATGAAACATCCAACTAGACACAGGCACAAACACACAGACACACAGATACACAGACACACACATGCGCGCGCGCGCGCGCGCGCACACACACACACACACACACACACACACACACACACACACACACACACACACATACACACGCTTGCATGTACACACACACACACACACACACACACACACACACACACACACACACACACACACACACATACGCGCGCGCACGCACACACGCACGCACACATACACACACACACACGCGCGCGCGCGCGCAACACAAAAACAAAACAAGAATCAAACAAGATACCTAGCCAAGCATGATTAAGTAACACATAAATACAAAACAAAAGAGAACACATTTAACAAATACGAGAAGTTTACATTTTTACTAGTGCGCATTTCGTGCTTTCCCTTGATGAACTTTTGTATCGCTTTTTTAACGGTGTGTCATGCATCGTTTAAACAGAACAACTGACATCTGTTTTTTCCATTGTATGGTGAAGGCCTCTTCTGTTTTTCGTTCTCTTTATAAGGCTTCCTTTGATGCTCTTTTCTCCGTTTTCTCCTGTGTTGTTTAACAAAATATCTCGTTTCTGTTCGCGTTTTCCATTTTTCATCTTTGTCATTACCATCATCATCATCATCATCATCATCATCATCATCATCATCATCCCCTCTCCCTCCCTCCCTCCCTCTCTCTCTCTCTCTCTCTCTCTCTCTCTCTCTCTCTCTCTCTCTCTCTCTCTCTCTCTCTCTCTCTCTCTCTCTCTCTCTCTCTCTCTCTGCCTATCTGTCTGTCTGTCTGTCTGATATTTCTTAGGTCCTCTCACAATGCCTTAGGAACGTAGGATAGCTACTGTCCATTTCCAACATTCTTTGTTAAAGCTCCTTTCCAAACAAAAATTTTTTTCTGGTGTTACCTTTCCTATATTCTGTCCTGCTAGTAGACGTCTAAGTCTCCATAAATGTATCTAAAAATACTATTAAATCTTCTTCTACCGAGAACTTAAAATATTGCTAATGAGAACTTTGGTAGTGTTCGCAAATGGGCTACTTGCAACATAATCAGTGTCTGTCGTTAAGGTGTGTCTTCCCTTAAAGCTACCCATGTCTCTAAAGTTAAAGAGCATGTGACGACGTCAATCGTGCTTCTGATGTTAGAGTATCCTTGCTGTACGTGTCTTTAAGAACTCAAAAATCGCTTCTTGGAGACAAAAAAAATCAGGTTACGAGAGAGAGAGAGAGAGAGAGAGAGAGAGAGAGAGAGAGAGAGAGAGAGAGAGAGAGAGAGAGAGAATTTTTACAGAACGTGTGCCAGTCAGCGTACGCTTGCATGTGTTTCCTCATCTCTGTACACACATGGATCCATGTTTATAATGTCTTCCATTTTTTTTTTTTTTCTCAGATAACACATTCAAAACGCTGCCTTTTTTTTCTTTTTTTTTTTTTTTTACTCTTTGAATAGGAAGATTTGTTTCGAAGGGACATGAGAGGGAAAGAGGCCATTTTGTGTATGCAGTTTCAGTGCCTTGAAAATGTAAACACATTGATTTCTCCGAAGTGACGAGATTTCAAGGGCCTGACTGAAAAGAAGTCATCCATAGAAAGCTGATAATATAACAAGGAGATAGAGATAGATAGAGAGAGAGAGAGAGAGAGAGAGAGAGAGAGAGAGAGAGAGAGAGAGAGAGAGAGAGACATATGCAGGTCTTTAGGGGAGAAAGGGAGGAACGACAGGGAAGTGGGGAAGAGAGGAAAAAATAGTGGAAAATCGAGGAATATGAGGACGCGGAGGGGGAGGGTGGGATAGGGCATAATCAGACTGGGGTAGGGGGAGCGGGTAACTCTGTCGAAACGTGCTGTAAGCTACGCTCCCTTCCATGTACACAAAAAAAAAAACTCTTGGAATGATTATCAGCCTGATTCCTAAGATGCACTGACCGTAAACTGATAGCTTGCAATCAAGAGCGTGAGCGCTGAATTGAGGATCACATTTTAAGCAATTGATGTTGCCATATCTGTAGATCACGTCAAGGTATAATGTTTATTGCTAAGCCAAGCGCAGAGGCTACACTGGTGTTGTAAACACATTTGAGGTAAAACAAGAGGATGTTACTAACACATTAGAATTTCATGACTGAAATTCTTTCAATTTCTCATTGTTGGTGAATTTGTTGTTGGTTTTTGTTTTCATTTGTTTCTGTCTTTCTCTTTCTCCTTTTTGTCATTTCAATTTGTAATATACACCACAAACTTAAACGTACTCTTCCTCTGTTCGTTTAGGTCTTTTAGGATTTCCTCTTTCAAGGCCTAAAGACACATTTAAAACCCAAAAAGCTCAAAAGCTTATTCAGTGTACCTCTTGCAGGATATCCATATGGACCGTAAATTAGAAAAATATGTCAGAGTCGAATGGGGATATAAATGCTTTTTTGCGCCTAACACTTCCGGCGCTAGGGGGGTAGCCATATTATTTCATAATAATTTTGAGTTTAAGATTTAAAAAGTTTACAAACAACAGGGAGGTAACTACATTTTAGCTTTGTTAATGATTTCAGGGAAAACATTTTTTTAATCATACGTATATATGGTCCCAATAGAGATGAACCAGACTTTTACATTGAATTACAGGAAGTTATTCAGGGGATGGATTTTGATTATCTTATAATTGGTGGAGACTGGAATTTAGTTATGGATTTTTTCTCTAAATTACCATAATTTTTTTTTTTTTTTTTTTTTTTTTTTTTTTTTTGCTGCCCCAACCTCTGCGCCACCTCAGAGGCAGTGCACCCACGCCGCTCATTCCGACACCCCGTCCACAGCCACAGCCCGGTCGGCCAGCCGCCCCAGCCCCCGGCCCACACCGGCAATCCACAGGGAGCAGTCAATGTCAAGTCGTCAAGAGGCAACCCACCGGAGGAGACACTGCACTGCTGCCGAGTCACTTCAGTGGTGTTCAGTGGCGCCTGTTCTGATCTAACATACGCAGGACACCACCTACTAAGCCCCCTACTGACGACAATAATTGCTTTAGTCGCGGAGCCGGCGTGAGTGAGTGAGCTCTCCCCCCGGAGGGCGCCACCACGTCCGTCCAACGACAGCCCCCATGGACTCGCCGATACCGGTGACCCGGACGGAACCAAACCAAGGCCACAGACGTGGAGAGGGCGTCGAATTGAGGTCACCATGAGAGCAGGGCATGAAGGGCCACAGAATTTGAGACTTTTTTTATGCTGATCGATGAGAATGAGGATGATTAAGATGATGCTACGGATTTCCATTTCGGTCTGAGACTACATGACAGGGCTGTACTCTACGCTTCCTTTCATAATATATCCTGGCGTCAACCAGGCCCGAGAGATACAGACACCTGCAGTGTTGGTCATGAAATTTGAGCAACACTCTCAGAAACGCATCCATTAAGTGGATGAAACTCGACTGTGTGGTCCCAGTCTTCCCAACTGAGCTCGCAGCAAACTCAACTCTGGGTAGGAGCCGGTCGGGGCAGAAAAACCCACATGACTTCTGATGGGATTCGAACCCACGACCTCCCGGCCGGGAGTCCGCGATGCTAACCACTTCGCCACGGCGGCTGGTCTAAATTACCATAATAACAAACATTTGAATAATGTAAAAGCACAGGAACAAGTTACTAACATGATGATGGATTTGGAGTTAGTTGATATATGGCGCGAGTTAAACCCTGTGATGAGAAGATAATGATGATAATGATAATGAATACTTATATAGCGCCTATTCTCGGCTAGACGCCAAGCTCTAAGCGCTTTACAATCAACACTCGTTTACACAACGGGCTGTCTACCTGGGTAGTGCCGACGAAGAGCTGCCAGCTGGCGCTTCATTCAGTCGTTTCCCGTGTCATCCAGTCAGTATCGTTCAATATCGATCACTCTCATTTTCCTTACTTCCTTCATTCTTTCCATTTCTCACTCAGGGTGCATGCTATGTGTAACGTGTCATCCATACCAACGGCCAAACTGGCCTACTCTTCCGAATGTTGGTGATGGGGTTTTACGTGTGTGCAAGATGTTATGCGTGCGTTCACACACGGAACCTCGGTTTATAGTCTCATTCGAAGGACTGTATTGAAGATACACGTGGAGGAGAAATAATCCGTTACAACAAAGTCGACTGGATTTCTTCCTAATCTCAGAAACTTTGTTTAGCTACAGTAGATGTAGATATATTACCAGGATATAGGACTGACCACTCAGTAATTACTTTCATATTTGGATCCAAAACTGAGGCGAAGAGGTTTACCTTATGGAAATTTAATTGTTCATTGTTAAAAGATAAACGCTATGTTGACGAAGTAAATGCTCAGATTAGAGAAGTTTTAGAAGAATACGCTGTACTTCCATATTTACGGGATCATATTGATCAGATACCCAAAGAAGAAATGCAATTTGTTATTAGTGATCAGCTGCTTTTTGGACATTATGCTCATGAAAATTAGAGCAAAAACTATTTCTTATGCTATCATTGAAAAAAAAGAGAAAATAATGAGAAAGAAAAAAAAAGTTAGAGGGGACAAATTTGTAACTTAGAAAGAAAAACAAATTTAACAGACATAGAAAAAGTCAATCTGGAAAATAATAAAACAGAACTGATTTCACAGTTTAAATTACATAGAAAACAGTCAATCTGGAAAATAATAAAAACAGAACTGATTTCACTGAGAGAAAAAAAAAGATGGAGGGAGTCCTACTTTGTTCGTGTACAAGGTGGATTGTGGAAGGAGAAAAGATTACTAATTATTTTTGTACCATTGAAAAAAGAAACTCTGTCAGTAAGCAAATTTTAAAAATTAATAAGAACGGCACAGAAATTAAGGACAGAAAAGAAATAGCTAAATAAGTTAGTGATTTCTACCAAAATATGTATGCAGAAAGAGAGGTGTATGATATTCCTATTTCAGAGATAGTTAATGAACTGCCAAGTTTGTTTGAACATGAGCTAAACACACTTGAAGGTGACATTTCATTTTGAAGATGCGGGTTTTGCATTAAAAAGTATGAGTAACAAGAAAAGCCCTGGCAGTGATGGGTTTACTGTTGAATTTTTTAAATTCTTTTGGAGAAGTATTGGGGTATTTGTTGTCAGGTCATTGAATGAGGGATTTCGAAAAGGAGAACTATCATCTACACAAAAAGAAGGGGTTATCATTTGTATTCCTAAAGGAGATAAACCACGTGAATTTATTAAAAACTGGAGACCAATTTCCCCTTTTGAATGTCGCATACAAAATCGGATCGGCTTGCATTGCTAACCGGCTTAAATTGATATTACCTGCACTTATAAACGAGGATCAGACGGGATTTATTAAAAATCGGTATATTAGGGATATATACGCTTGATATATGATGTGTGATTAATTACTTGGAATCTGATAAGGAACCTGGATTGTTGATATATCTTGACTTCGAAAAAGGCTTTTGATTCTCTCAGTTGGTCGTTTATGTTTAAAGTGTTCAGAGCATTCAGCTTCGGCCCTGACTTTTGTCGATGGATTGAGACGTTTTACAAAAATATTAGGCTGCAGTCTCTGTAAATAGTTCTTTGACAAATTGGTTTCAAGTGCAGAGAGGATGCAGACAGGGTGATCCCCTTTCACCCTATATATTTGTCTTGTGTGTGTTGAAATACTAGCTGTTATGATAAGACAAAATAAAAAAAAAGATTAAAGGCATAAAGATTGCCGGGGTCGAGAACAAAATTTCACAATATGTAGATGACACTGAACTAATGGAGGAAGGGGACAAGCAATCATTTGAAGAAGCGATAAGAATTATTGAAAGTTTCGAACATGTCTCTGGATTGAAATTAAACGTGGAAAAAAGTAGTACAATTTGGCTAGGTAGTAAGAAGAACTCGAGAATAAGATACATGCCTCACTTGGACATGAAATGGAATCCAGAACGGTTCAAAATACTTGGTATCTGGTTTACTAATGACTTGAAGGAATGTGTGATTTTCAATTTTGAGGAAAAGTTTAGAGAAGTACAAGTGCTTTATAACATATGCTTAAAAAGGCAGCTGACACCCATAGGTCGTGTTGCAGTACTAAAATCTTTGATTCTGTCAAAAATAGTGTTTCTATGGCTACTGCTACCAAACCCCCCAAATGAAATTGTGAATGCCATACAAAAGAGCATATTCCAGTTTGTTTGGAATAAAAAGACTGATAAAATAAGTAGAAAAGTGTCATACAAAAATATTGATCAGGGCGGAAGAGGGATCCCAGATGTACGGAAATACATGAATGCCTTAAAAAGCACATGGATTAGGAAACTACAAATTAGTAAACATAAGTGGACTCACACTGTAAAACTATTAAATTCAAAGATTTCATATTTGAATAAAGTAGGTGCGACTATAAACTTTGATAGAAATAAAAACACATTTTGGTATGGTGTCTTTAAAGCATGTGAGCAATTAGGCAATAAAATAATAGTAGAAAAAAAAAACAGAAGAAATTATTGCAGAACCACTTTTTTGTAATCACAACATTATAATTGCAAAAAATGTACTTTTCTATAGGACATTGATTGAAAAAGATGTTTTTCAGATTGGTAACTTGCTTGATGAAAATGGGAGATTTTTATCAGTAAATATGTTTTTGAGAAAGTATGGCATTCACACAAACTTTGTGACCTATATGAGAATTGTAAACTCAGTTAAAAATTACATTCGCAGGAGTGGAGGGCAAGTAAGTGGAAATGAAATATGCTCGAAACCAGTAAACCATTACGTGTAGTAATGTCTGTTCCTAGAGGGGCCAGACTACTGTATGATTATTTGGTCAAAACTGAAACAAAGCCGAACTGCTGCCAGAACTGGGACAGCAGGCTCATAAGAAATGTAGAATGCAAAATCATTTTTTAAAAATTCGAAAAATTAAAGAAGTAGAACTTCAGTGGCTTCAGGTTCGAATTGTTCGATTTAATTTCAGTGAACACCTAGTAATATTCGGTTGTGAAAAGAATATCAGAACCAATCATGTCATTGATTTATTGATTATGTTAGCAAAATTATATATATATATATATATATATATATATGTATGTATGTATATTTTGTTAAAACTTTGATTAAAATGTAAATGCTAAAACCTACAGCGCTGTTTCTTGCTGGTGCAGTCGTCAGGGTATGGGGGGGTCGGTGTTTTCAGTGTTTTTTTAATACGTGTTCGCTGTCTGCCATCACGTGCAGTCAGTGTTTTTCATGTGTTTTTGATTTCTGCTCCCTGATAGGAACTTCCATTTGTGTCTGCAATTGTTAACCATTTCTATCCTAGTGTTTAGGGTTGCTAATTTTGGTTTGCATAGGATCATATATTTTTCTGTTAGGCATAAATTACATCTTTTTGAAATGTTATTGTATGATGCAGCTCTTTTTAAGATTTTCCAGGTAATGTTGTAGTCTATTTTTTTATCTTTGAGTTTCCAAATATATATTTACTCAATTCTGTTTGATTTTTATATCTTCTTTGTTAAATGACTGTTTATGATTTGCATATCTAGTTTTAAACTGGTTTTCAGTGATACCTATATATGTTTCTTCAGTGTTCTCTGATTTTACAGTGGCTTGGTATACAATATTGCTGTGGAGGCATTTATTGTTTAGAGGGCACTGTTGTTTCTGGACAGATTATTATTTGTTGTTACTTCTAAGACTTTGTGACTGGATACTTCGATTCTTTTCTTAGAAACGCAAAGTACTAGTAGATTTTGGCTAAGGTTTTGACGTTTCTGTCTTGTAGTTATCATCATAAATTTGGTTTTCTGAGGATGGAGAGCCATGTGATTAAATGTTTCCATATAACCAAATTGTAAACCTGTTTAGCGTCAGAATTGCTCGTATCTCAGGTAGTATCATCAGCGAACATTTCGGTGTTAATTCTGCTATGATGGCTATTTTCAGGTATGATGGCAGATCATTAAAAAAAAAAAATAAAAGACCTAATACTGTCCTTGGAAAAAAAAATTTCTCCAAACCTGTTGATAACAGAACATAGGATTGAAATGCATTTACCTAATAATTTAGGACTCCAAACCTGTTGAGAAGAACATAGGATTGAAATGCATTTACCGATATAATTTGTTGTCTGTCGGAAAGAAAGGACGAAATCCATTTCAGTGTTTTAAAAGATATCTTATAAATTCTTAGTTTTGTTTAGCAAAAGTTCATGATATATGACATAGAAAGCTTTAGCGAAGCCTACAAAAAGAATTCATGACAATTGTTTGTTATTCACGTTTGAAAGCCATCTGTCTATTAGTTTGGTAAGCGCTGTATGGCAAGAATGATTTTCTCTGAATCCTGATTGATTTGGATTGATTAATTCATATCTTATTGCATGGGTGAGGAGACACTTATTCGTGTGCAATTCTAATGGCTTAGAAAAAAAAACAGATAGAACCGAGATAGGTCTGTAATTTGATGGATCAGTTGTGTTTCCTTATTTGTGTATTACTATAATTGTTTGCTTCTTTAACATCGGAAATTATTGTTTGTCTATACAGGGGTTATAAATGTAAGTTAAAGTTTCTGCTATAACAGGTGCAAAGACCATCCATGCCATCCATTACACGAGTGGCTGTCTGTTTTAATCGCCAAAGTGACGTGAAAAACACAACGCACATTTAAAGGGCTGATATCTGAATCTGAGTGTATATTCTTTCCATTGCAATATTCTTAATTCTTCTTTGGTCGTTATCTCTCGATTTATCATCTTGAATTATTTGATCTGCTACTATTGAGAAATAGTGACTCAGTTAACTGGCAAACGTATCATTCCTTAGATTTGAAACAGGGGAAATATTTTCATTTGTTAATCCATGAATAACGTTCTAAACTATTTGCTGTCTTTCTTTTCCCTGATTAAGTTAAAAAATATTTTTTCTCTCTAATTAGAGAGGCTACTTTATTTCTCTGCTTTTGATATTCTCCCCGAGGTCCATTTTTTTAACAGGTATTCTCTATGGTAAATAGCGTTCTGCATCTCAGTCGTTAACCAAGGAGGTTTCATCTGATGTTTGACTCCTTTTGTTTGAAACGGAGCAAGTTTATTGTATACACGATAGAAAATGGAGCACCATACTTGTAATGCCTGATTAGGTTCTGCATAGTGATACACTTCATTTAAAGGCGAGTGTGAAAGGTCTGAGAGAAATTTATTTCTATCAAATTTGGAAACGTTTCGAAATATAATCGTTTTATGGTTTAATCTCGGAATTTCTATGATCTTTTTGACCACATTCAACAAATACGGGAGTGATCACTGCATCCATAAGCAGGTACACTTGTCTTGAGAATAGT
>JADBJO010003302.1:100000-102500 GCA_016801955.1 Conus betulinus
GGGGGGGGGGGGGGGGCAGTTTTTCACAGCTTAGGATAACTCCCCTGGGAGCTAATGTGTACACATTTTTTCTGACATGAAAAGACTCCAGGGGAGTTACTCTGTAACAGAGGGGAAGTCAATCTGATTATGACTAAGATGACTCCCCTCCCACCTATTCCAAGACGTCTTTCTGTAAGAGAATGGGGAAGAGCATTTAATGTTCATCATCATCATCATCATCATCATCATCATCATCATCATCATCATCATTGTCATCATCAACAAACAACCACAGCAGCAGCAGAGCAGCAGCAGCAACAACAACAGCAACAGCAACAACGTCTTAGCCATCGTGGTCGTTGTCGGTGTCGTCGTCGTCGTCATTATCTTATATATATATATATATATATATATATATATATATATATATATATATATATATATATGGGGGAGTGTGATTGAAATGTTTAAAAAAAAAAAAAAAGTAAACGTATATTATAAAAATGACAACCCTTCACTAGCTGCCTGAGGGAACCATCGCAATGCCTCTCGAAGGCAGAACTATATGAACTCTATATATAGATATATAGGCAGAACTATATCTATCTATCTATCTATCTATCTATCTATCTATATATATATATATATATATATATATATATATATATATATATATATATATATATATATATATATACGTAATGAAACAATGCGATAAACAACAAATCTGCTGTTATCCAAAATATTTCGGCTACTTAGCTTCTTCAGCAGTTCTTCGTTTGTAAACAAACGCAACGAGTTATATATATATATATATATATATATATATATATATATATATATATATATATATATATATATATATATATATATATATATATAATTTCGTTGTGTGTGTGTGTGTGTGTGTGTGTGTGTGTGTGTGTGTGTGTGTGTGTGTGTGTGTGTGTGTGTGTGTGTGTGTGTGTGTGTGTGTGTGTGTGTTGTCAGTACAACACAATGTTAATCTGACAGTAAATGGTTTCAGTCAGTCAGTCAGTGTGTGTGTGTGTGTGTGTGTGTGTGTGTGTGTGTGTGTGTGTGTGTGTGTGTGTGTGTCTGTGTCTGTGTGTCTGTGTCTGTGTGTGTGTATCTGTCTGTCTGTCTGATGCTTATAGAAGGTCACAGTTTTCGGCCGATGGCCACCAAATTTGTTATCAAGCATCCTTGACCAGGCCATGGCCTTCCACACAACAATGTGAGGAGGATGTACAAAAAATGTCTCCCTCCCCCGTGTTTAGTGCTGCGCGCCCTGGCTGCTCTGCGACCCCTGTCCCGTGTGCGGTAAGTAGCCCATGACACTGTCTGTGGTCTGAGGATGCTTGATACCAGATTTGGTGGCCATCGGTCAACAACTGTTGGTACGGCTGTCTCTTTTCCGCGTCAGCAACCCCTGCCCCGTGTGCGGTAAGTAGCCCGTGACACTGTCTGTGGTCTGAGGATGCTTGATTCCAAATTTGGAGGCAGTTGGCCCCAAACTGTGGCTATAGCTGTCTCCTTCCCGCGGTAAGCAATCGGCCAAAAACTGTCGGCACGGCTGTCTCCTTTCTGCGGTAAGTGCTGCGTGCCCTGGCCGCTCTGTGGCCCCCGTCCCGTATGTGGTATCTATGACATGTCTAGGGTGCCAAGGATGCGTCATACCAAATTTGGTGCAGATTGGTGCAGAACTGTGGCTTTGGGGCACCCTATTCCCTCCCACGGTAAGTGCTGGCCTGGTGTGTGGTAAATAGGCGCATGATCTTTCTGTGGGCTGGGGATGCTTGATACCAAAGGTGGCACCGACCAGCCCAAAACTGTGACTTTGTGTAAGGATCAGACAAACACACACACAGACACAGACACAGACACAGATATAATGGAAAATATATTGTCTATTGAACCTATAGCACACTCGCTCTGGGTAGGAGCCGGCCTTGGTTCCAAAAACCCCACTGTGGGCCTGATGGAATTTGAATCCAACCGTCGATCGTTTGAAAACTGTGGTCATGCATAATGAATACACACACACACACACACACACACACACACACACACACACACACACACACACACACACACACACACACACACATACATACAGAGAGAGAGAGAGAGAGAGAGAGGAGAGAGAGAGAGAGAGAGAGAGAGAGAGAGAGAGAGAGAGAGAGAGAGATTTCGAAAATATGTATATTTCTACTTTTCACAGGAAAAATGTAGCTTGTTTTGCTCTTTCATAACGTTCTTTTGCTTCTTAGGTGGCACCTTTGGTTGGATTTTTGAAAAACTCAACAAACATACTACGGTATTGCACACCAGCCTTTTTCTGGGATAGCATTCTTCTTAAAACTGAGAAGGCAAAGGAGTCAAATTACCTCTTTCCGCGGTCACTGAGGAGAAACAATCAGGTTTCGAAATAGCGGTATCTGACCAGGAGTTATATAATACTGAGTTTCCTCCCCATTGGAGATTGTCTCTCCCCTGGAGACTATAAGTTTGCTGA
>JADBJO010003302.1:105000-117500 GCA_016801955.1 Conus betulinus
CATGACCTTGCCTGTTTACCATTAGCAGTTCAAAGTAAGCAAGAATATAATGATAATAAAACGAAAAGGAAAAGAACGAAGAGGGTTCAGAAGGAGGTGGAGAAGGAGTACAGGAGGAGGGAAGTTGGTGCTAAAGTGGACGATGGATTAGAAAAGTTGAGATGCTGTGTGGAGCGAGCGAGCGAGCGAGCGAGCGAGAGAGAGAGAGAGAGAGAGAGAGAGAGAGAGAGAGAGAGAGAGAGCCAACCAGCTAACCAGCCAGATAGACAGGTAGTCAGACAGAGACAGAGACAGACAAACAGGCAAGCAGACATCAGAGAGCAAAGAGAGACAGACAGACAGATCGGCAGACCGAACGAACGAACGAAGTTTTATTTATCCAGGGTAATGAGATAAGCAAATTACACACGCTTTTTTTTTTTACACCCAGCCCCGGGGAAAAAAAAAAAAGAGAAGAAGAGAAAAAAGAAAGAAACAAACACACATACAGAGAAAGAGATATACAACTACATGCACGCATGCATACACGCAAAACACGCACACATACACGCACGCACGCACGCACACACACACACACACACACACACACACACACACACACACACACACACACACACACACACACTCACACACACACACACACAATACTCTCTCTCACACACACACACACACACACACACACACACACACACACACACACACACACACACACACACACACATGCGAGCATGCACTCAACACATACCAAAGAGCACTCTGTTCGGTCACACTACACAACACGCTCACTGCTCATTGCGCTAACTGCATTTCGTCGGAATGGTTGTTCATTGATACAGAGACCTTGTTTTACTCCGCACAAGTGGCATACAAGGACAAAATGGAACGCAACACATTATAACATAACATACCGCAATACAGTGAACACGATTTAAAAAAAAAAATTCATTCATCAGACGAAAGTTCACCTCAATCAAAAAAAAAAAAAAAAAAAGAAAAAAAAAAGAGAAAAAAAAGTCAATTCCGCTTTGCTTTGCTTTTCAGATGCGGTGCTTGTGCCATGCTCCATCCACTGCTGGCTGTAGACGAGTGCTCCATCCACTGGCTGTACACCCAGTGCTCCATCCATTACTGGCTGTAGACGAGTGCTCCATCCCCTGGCTGTAGACGAGTGCTCCATCCATTACTGGCTGTAGACGAGTGCTCCATCCACTGCTGGCTGTAGACGAGTGCTTCATCCACTGGCTGTAGACGAGTGCTCCATCCACTGCTGGCTGTAGACGAGTGCTCCATCCACTGGCTGTAGACACACACACACATTAACATCCATTTCAAACAAACAGTCAAAGGTGCGCACGCACGCACGCACACACACACACACACACACACACACACACACACACACACACACACACACACACACACACACACACACACACACACACACACACACACACACACACACACACACACACACACACACACACACACACACACACACACACACACTGGCGCGCGAAAACGCTCGCACTTTCGTGCACACACACGCACATGCATGCATTTGCACATACTTACACCCACACGTGTGCACATACACACACGCGCACACATATGCGCACGCGAAGTGCATACACCCCACACGCACACATATGTCCGCGCAAGCGCTCGCGCGCGCGCACACACACACACACACACACACACACACACACACACACACACACACACACACACACACACACACACACACACACACACACACACACAGGCGCACGGAAGCGCTGGCACTTACGCGCACACACACACGCGCATGCATGCATACGCACGTACATACACCCACACGTGCGCACATACACACACACACACGCACACATATGCGCGCGCGCAGCCCCCCCCCCCCCCTCCCACACACACACACGTGCGTGCACGCCCATATACACAGGTACTTACACATATGCATATACATGCGTGCGTGCAGGAGCATGCCCACACAAGCCCACAGATCACACACACACACACACACACACACACACACACACACACACACACACACACACATATATATATACACACACATACACACGCGCGCGCGCGCGCGCGCGCGCGCTATTTTTGTCTTACTCTTCTTCTCGCTGTACCAGAATATACACCTAGACACCTAGAGCGCAACCCCATAGTCTTCCGAGACTGAAGGATGCCTCCCTAATCTTCTCGCTGAACAGTTTTCTCTGTCTTCCTTTTCTTTGTCTTTTGCCCTTTTTCTTTTCTTCCCTGTTCTTTCGCATAATTACCGGCATTGCACTTTCTTTGAACACCTAATTAGGTCATGGCTTATTTTTTTTTTCTTTGTTAGTTTTCTTAAGCTTCTCGTTTTTTCTCTCTCATCCTTTACTATTTTTACTTTAAGTGTAGGCTTTCCTCAATGCCTATGCCAAACTGAATAGATACCAATCTGTACAGTGATGGTGACCATCTCTCAGAGAGTTTTACAATTCCTTCATTTGGTCTTCCTTTTCTCATTCCTTCTTCCCTTCACTCTTACAGTTTTACATTTATTTGTTCCTTTTCTTCACATGTTTTTTTGTTCTGGCTTTATCAGCGTCCCCTACCCCTATCGCTCCTCCACCTTGTTCATAGTTTGTTCAGTGTAGTTCTTAGCTTCGTCAAGCGCAGTTACTATTTTTCTATTTTTATAGCTTTTAACTCGCTTTCTTCTACCTCCTCATCTTCATTCTTTATTCTGCTTTTGCTTTGTCTTGAGTGTCACTTTATACCTGCTCCTCTCCTCATCCCTGTACTCCCCACCTTCTCTGACAAAATGATAGACATTAGAAGTCGGTCGCACTGTACGGAAATCAGATATCGCAAATGAAAGATTGCAATATATAAAGAGTGAGTGGGAACGAAGGAAGGGGGTAGATGAGGTCAACATGAAGAAGAAAGGGAGAAGTAGAAGAAGGAACAGGAGGTGGTGGAGGGAGGAGGAGGGAGAGATTTGTCTGGATACAAACACCTTGGGAGAAGATAAGAAAAGGGGAAGGGACATAGGATGGAGAAATTGATTGACAGTGTTGAAGAAAAAGAAGAATTGAAATCGAGAGGAATGAAGATGGTAAAAACTCTCTCTCTCTCTCTCTCTCTCTCTCTCTCTCTCTCTCTCTCTCTCTCTCTCTCTCATACACACACACACACACACACACACACACACACACACACACACACACACACACGCACGCACGCACGCACACACACACACACACACACACACACACACACACACACACACACACACACACACACACACAAAGGGAACAGCACATTGGCGGGCAACACAGGAAGACACGTGGAGGGCCTGTTTTGGGAAAAAGCAAGGCAGAGAAAAACAAAACAGGCCACGACAACAACAAAACAGCCCAGCGAAGTCATTCATTGCCACATGTGCTCAGCGACGACGGACGCCATACACAATACAGGGGCCACCAACGCGACGTGAGAGACAGGAGACAGGGGACCAGGGCAACAGAAACGGGTGGAGCTACGCGTTACCTCATCGCCCACGCCAACCACCGCCCATGTAACTGCCGACTGTTACCAGCGGGTCCATTCTATACACAGATTTGACCTGTCAACACAAAGGCAGGACTGCCACAACACAGGTAAACGGCGTTTCTCTGCGAGGTCACACGAGATAACTATGCACCGCCAAGGCGAATGGCGACCACGACAGTATCTGCGGGGGGGAGGGGTAGCGGAGCCACGTGAATGGACAGTATGTCATAGATTAGACAGACGTGGGGCGGAATACTGTGCAATAGAAGCTAGAAACGTAAGTACAGGTAGGAAACTGAATGGGAATGCTTTAGGATGATAAAATCAGCAAATCAAAATTATATATATTTTCATGGAACGGTAAGGGAACTATAGAAATACTAAATGGTATGAAGATAGATGAATTCACCGATCAGCAGTTCTGTGGAAAGATTTCAAACCATACATTGCTTTCATAGAAGAGACCCACCTCGATAAGGAGAAAGCAAAAAAAAAAGAAAAAGAAAAAAAAAAAAAAAAAACCCAAAAAACAACCCCCAGGGATTCATTATACACGAGGAAAAAAAAAACTGAGAAAAAAGCAAACTTCAAGTGGTGTCTTTGTTTTCATCAAAGCAAAACTCAGAAATTATGTAACATTCACGCCACAGAGCAAGAGCGACATTGTTTGGGTGCAAGTAACAGCAAAGAATGACATCAACAGTGACGCATACATAACTTGCTATTATATCCATGCTTGGCATTCATCATTTGGAAAAGACCACCACTCAGCTAAAAACCGGAAAAGTTTTGAAAACGACGTTGAGAACACTTTAATGCCAGAAGAGTAGCCACTGACGTCATTCTGTCAGACGCAGAAAGCAGCCATTACACGTCACCACATCATATTTCTTTGATTGCACTTATTTCATATGTTCCATGGACAGCACGGTCCAAAAGGCACGACGTTGATTGATAGACGCTTGTTTAGGAAATAAACTTAATACTAAATAGTCGAAACTAGAGCTAGGAGATGTGGAAGGAAGTGTGCCTGTCATTGTAGATAAGGTAGCAGTGTTCACAACAGATTGTTGAAAATGCCACACAAATGAAAGTTGGAGAATTCGCAGAACAATCGGACCACTGTTATTTACATTTACATGTATGTGTACCAAAAAGAGCAGCTAAACAGAAAAGTAAGAGACCATCCTTCAAAAACTATTCCAGATAGCATCCTATAGCATCACAATCATTACTATGATTATGGTTACAATCATGATTATCTTGAAAACTATTGATATAACATATAATACATAATAAGAAATGCTCTGTGTGTGTGTGTGTGTGTGTGTGTGTGTGTGTGTGTGTGTGTGTGTGTGTGTGTGTGTGTGAGAGAGAGAGAGAGAGAGAGAGAGAGAGAGAGAGAGAGAGAGAGAGAGAGAGTCCGTCCGTGGTCAAAATGTGTTCCATTTGCCCCAGACTAAACTGCTGGGCCGATCTTTCTGAAAATTTATAGGTATGTTCATTAAGAGTCACGAATAATGCCAAATGTTTAGTTTACCGTTATAGCCGTTACTAACGGCTGTAACGTCTGTAACGGTCTTTCTTCTTTATGGAATATCTCAGACATTACCTGGCCGATCTTTGTGAAAATTAGCAGGTATGTTCATTATGGGTCACGAATAATGCCCGATGTTTAAGTTTACCGTTATAGCCATTACTAACGGTTGTTATGTCCTGTAACGGTTTTTTTTCTTCATGGAATAATTCAGAAAGTACTTGGCCGATATTTATGAAAATTAGCAGGTATGTTCATTATGGGTCACGGATGATGCCCGATGTTCTAGTTTACCGTTATAGCCGTTACTAACGGCTGTAACTGTTTGTAACGGTTTTTTCTTCTTTATGGGATATCTCGGAAAGTACTCGGCTGATCTTTATGAAAATTAGCAGGTATGTTCACTATGGGTTACGGATGATGCCTGGTGTTTTAGTTTACCGTTATAGCCGTTACTAACGGTAATAATTACCCATAACGGTTTTTTCTTCTTCCTTATGGAATACCTCAGAAAGCACTTTGTCCATCTTTCTGAAAATGTGCAGGTACGTTCGTTAAGGGTCACGGATGATACCCGGTGTATTAGTTTACCGTCAAAGCCGTTACTAACGGTTATAACTGCCCATAACGGTTTTCCTTTTTTATGGAATATCTCAGAAAGTACGTGACCGATTTTCTGAAAATGTGTAGGTATGTTCATTATGGGTCACGGATGATGCCCGGTGTTTAAGTTTACCGTTATAGCCGTTACTAACGGCCCATAATGGTTTTCGTCTTTATGGAAAATCTCAGAAAGTACTTGGCCGATCTTTCAGAAAATTTGTAAGTATGTACATTATTGGTCACAGATGATGGCCGATGTTTACCAGAATAGCATTACTAACGGTTAAACCAGCCCAAGACGGTTTTTCCTCTTTATGGAATATCTCACGCGTATTCAGGATAAACTGGGAGTACGTTTATATGCTTTGCATTTTGTTCTTCCTCCCTTTCCTCAGTATTAATATTAGTACTACTATTATCGTTGCTATAATTAACATTATTATTATTTATTCATTTATTCTTAATTATGTTTCTGTATCATACCATCACTATCGTCATCACCACTAAGACTGTTGCCACGGCAACCATGCTGTTTGACAATCCTCCAACCCCCTCTTCTTTTTTCCATACTGCAACAGCTATTGTCATAACGTCACCAAATGTTTTCTTTATTTTCTAAGTTCAAATTTTTGCCAAGTTCATACTATAAAGACGGAAGAATTGTTAGCCTGCGCTTGTTTCCCCCACTACGTAATTGTTCAACGTCACCAAATGTGGTAGTAATCCTCTCTACTTTTTTAATATTTTGATCATCATCAGTATCATTATCACCATTACTACCTCGACTCACACATTGTGTCCTTCCTGACAGCGTCGTTTTCATGTTATGCCTATCTTGCGCCGAACTCGATGAAGATAAGTGATTGCTTGTTCATTTTCGTTGTCCGGGGTGTTGTGTGTCTTGCCTAAAGAAGACTTAAGAGGTCAAAATGCATCGTGTTTGGTCTTGTGATTCGTTTGTCAGCCCCCCAACCCCCTGCCATCTATCACTTTATCTAATGTTCGCTCGATCAACCCGACCAGCTCCAACGGAAATTTTGATGAACTTTTAGTGAGCTCTCGTTTTTATGAGAGAATACAGAAATGCTTGTGTTTTAAGCTTTACGGAAACATGGTGGTGTGACTCTATCTCTGATGACAGTGTGGCCATAGACGGATTTCACCCCCCTCTCAGAACTGACCGTGACCCACTGACCACAGGCAAGGCACACGGGGGGGGGGTGTGTGTGTATGTCAACAATAGATGGTGTGACAATGCTAATGTGACTGTGAGAAGACGGCTGTGCACCCCTGATGTAGAATTGATATCGCTGTCTCTGAGACCAAGATACCTGCCGCGGGAATTCGGACAGTTGTTTTTAACAGTTGTTTATGCTCATCCTGCTGCCAATGTGTCATGTGTCGCTGCCCATGTTGTTGTTGGTACTGTGCAATTTCTTCAGTCTGTCTCTCCTGATGCACCCAGTTTTTATTCTTGGTGATTTTAATAACTGTAAACAGAAGATTGACTCATCCCTTCCATCTTTCAAACATATATATTACCTGTTTTACTCGTAAAAACAAAATGCCGGATCTTTGTTATGGCAACATCAATCACGCTTACAAGTCTGAACCCTACCCCCTATCGGAAAATCCAATCATGATGTAGTCCACCTCATACCCCCGCGTACAGACCTAAATTCAGACAGAACCCATCATAAAGAAGAAGGTTAAGGTATGGGGAGCCTGGCAGTATTTTGGAATTACAAGGATGTTTTGACTGTACTGATTGGCACCCTTTTCTTTGAATCTGTGTGGTAATATCCATGAAGCAACAGATGTCATATCAGAATATATTATGTTTTGTCAAGATTTAATCATTCCATCAAAAACAATCAAAATTTTCCCTAATAATAAACCGTGGGTAACGAAGCCACTGAAAACAGTGTTAAATGAAAACTTTCAAACAGAAAACAAAATGGAACGTAAGAAAGTCCAAATAAAACTGAGAAAGGAAATACGCTCAGCCCAAATAAAGTACAAAGAGAAGGTTGAATTGCAGTTTCAGTGCGGTAATATGCGAAACGCATGGCAAGGGTCTAAAAAATTAACTGGTCAAACCAAATCCCATCATCATTGTGCCTTATCAAAAAGAACAGCAACAACAATTCTATAATGAACTCAACGAATTTTACTGTCGTTTTGATGCTCATGATTTCACCGATGCATTGGGAGTGATAAAAGAGGAATTTCAAAGCAAAGATAGAAGATGAGATCATTATAGAAGATACAACAATAACTTTCAATGTTTTAAAAGACTAAATATCCAAAAGGCGCCTGGACCAGACAATATTAGAAGTGTGTTACTCAAGAACTGTGGATCTCAGCTCTGTCATGTCTTCACTAGACTGTTCAACTGGTCTGTTAAAACTTCAACTGTCCCCTCTCTCTGAAAAGCCTCAGTGGTCTGTCCTATACCAAAAAAGCCTAAAAACCATCTTCCCTCAATGTCTACCGCCCAGTTGCTTTAACATCCATTGTGATGAAGTGTTTCGAAAGAGCAATACTCAGTCACCTCCTCACTGATACAGTCAGCCATCAAGATCCTTATCAGTTTTCCATACAAACGCAACAGATGCACAGACGATGCCACTCTCACACTTTTACACAACGCTTACACTCACCTGGAGAAAACAGATTCTTTTGTTCGTATTCTTTTTATTGATTTTTCATCAGCTTTTAACACCATCCAGCCTCATCTCTTAGCACAAACTTTTATCCTTAAATGTCAGACCCAGGCTTATCCTGTGGATCACAGATTTCCTCATCTCCAGATCCCAATCAGTGCGCTATCAATCTGTCATGTCATCTGTCCTCTTTTGTTCCACAGGTTCCCCTCAAGGTACCGTTCTTTCTCCTGTTCTCTTTACTCTGTACACCAACGACTGCATTGGTACAGAAGAAACACCAGTCATAAAATATTCAGATGATACAGCCCTTGTAGACCTTTCCAATTCTGATGTAACATATTTTGATGAAGTTTAGCGTTTCAGCAACTGGTGTAAAGAAAATTATCTTGAGCTTAACGTAAAAAAAAACAAAAACAAAGGAGATGATCATAGAGATTTTAGGAAAGCGAAAAATTATGTGCCTGATCTTTACATTGATGGAGAAAAAGTGGAACGGGTAGAGGAATACAAATATCTGGGCACAACGTTAGACAATAAGGTCACTTTCAATACACACACCAGGTCCGCATACAAAAAATGCCAAACCAGAATGTATTTCCTACGCAAATTGAGGAATCTGTATGTCCAGCCAAAATTCTTAAAACATTTTACAGGAGTTTTATTGAGTCTGTCTTGACTTTTTCATGCATTTGCTGGTATGGAAATCTTAATTTGAAAAACAGCAAACTCTTGGATAGCGTTGTGAACATCTGTGGTAAGATTGTTGGTGAGAGACAGGAGAGTATGAGTGAGTTGTATGAAAGGCGTGCGGTCAACTAGGCTCGTGCGATTGTTAGTGACAGTGGGCATACGCTTGCGCGACAGTTTGAGCTCCTTCCATCAGGCAGACGATTTCGTGCCCCAGAGCTAAGCTGATGCGCACAAAAAAGATCTTTGTGTTCAAATCCATTGCGCTTTTAAACAAACACAGCGTGTAAGAAGAGGTGATGGATCACCTGTGACATAAGCATGTGCGCGGGTGTGTATGTCTGTGAGCAAGCGGGAAAGTACAGATGCTGGAGTGTGTGTGTGTGTGCGTGTGTGTGTGTGTGTGTGTGTGTGTGTGTGTGTGTGTGTGTGTGTGTGTGTGTGTGTGTGTGTGTGCATGTCCTGGAGCAGTGATGAATAGAAATGTCCGGAGTATGTCTTATGTTAATGATTTTTAATGATAAATCACCTCTGCTTCTCTCTCTCTCTCTCTCTCTCTCTCTCTCTCTCTCTCTCTCTCTCTCTCTCTCTCTCTCTCTCTCTCTCTCTCTCTCATACGTGCACACATGTATGTATATAAAATTATGAGTGGCTGCTTTATTTGCACTACCAAAAAGGAGAAAGATTGTAATTCCCATTTTGGGTGATACACGCATGTTTTATTGTTTTGAAAGTAATTTTAATTTTCAGTGTCACGTTTGTAACTATTAATATGTATGTCTTAACTTTAAGGGCAGCGGTCACGAATGTAATTTTCTTTTAACGAGAGATAATAAACTCTTCTGATTCTGAATCTGAATCTGAATATTTTTTCAAATTTGTTTACATTTCCGCCCGCAATCGCCTCACTTTGCAACTAGTCCAGAAAGTTTTATAATCGGATATAAGCTATAGATTGAAAAATTAGGAAACAATTTACACATATACAATAATTTCGACGCCTTAAATCCAACCACTATAGAGGGATAACGATCAATAATGTAGTGGAAAATTTTCAGCCAGCCACATGAGTGTCCCCAGAGTGTCAAGAAAAATAATGTCCAGAACAACAGATCATATTTCTTCTTATTAAAAACGATATTGACAATATATCAAATAACAGAATGAGTCGATCATATAGCTGCTTCGTAGACTTTCAGAAAGCCTTCGATTGTCTACGATACGAAGTCTACTAACAAAACTGCAGAACAGGAATCATGGGCAACTGTTTTAAAGTAGTAAGATCAATGTATGATGATATCAAAATCTGTGGTTAGACAAGATGCAGGCTATCCCCTAAGATACCACGACTTAAAGGTGTTCTCCAAGGAAACACGCTAAGCCCGATACTATTCAACATATTCAGTGAAGACCTCTCAAATTACATGCAGATTGATTATTTACCTAACTTATACACAAGCAGTAACACCGCCTCTTTATTTTTTTTTTGGTGCTTCACATTGTCTCTTCATCTGCCCCCCCCCCCCCCCCCCCCCCCCCCCCACCCCCCCCCCCCCCTCCCCAAAAAAAAATAAAAAAATAAAAGCGAAAAAAAAATCAAAACCAATTTCCCTACTATTTTTTTTTTTTCCTTTTTCTTTTCTCCTTCTCTCTTCTCCAACCAGTCTCTTACACACCATGCAATGTCTGTATGTTCTCTCAAATGGACATATTTTTGCTGTGATTTAAGTGTATTGGCGTTTGATACAAAGTGTCTGGGTTTGTTAATGTTCTCATGTGTGGTGTATTGACACTTTCACTCTGATAATGTGCTGCTTATGTAAATAGAACAACATACATTAAACAAAACAAAACAAAAACAAAACTGCATTATTTTCTTTTCTTTCAGTTTTGCCACAGAGAGAGAGAGAGAGAGAGAGAGAGAGAGAGAAAGAGAGAGAAAGGGAGACAGACAGACAGACAGGCAGTCAAAAGACGTAGAAATGCTAGTAGACGCTTCATTCTTTGAATTTCTATCTGCTAGAAGATATAGCCAAATTCTTGAAACTGATCATTGCCTGGTGTTTTCTTTGAACATTAGATATTGCAGTGTATTCATAGAAACATCACATTAAAAATAATTGGATACATCCATTAAAAAAGAAGCAAAAAAAAACAAAAAAAAAAAAAAAAAAAAAAAAACCGACAGTAATTTTCTCCTCTGTTTGTCTGTTTTTAGCTACGCATTAGACGCTCTCTCTCTCTCTCTCTCTCTCTCTCTCTCTCTCTCTCTCTCTCTCTCTCTCTCTCTCTCTCTCTCTCTCTCTCTCTCTCTCTCCACTGTACAGCTTATAACCATATCAGAGAGAAGTCTCAACTTTTCGTTATCATTGCCGCAGAAAATCATGACCTCTGTAATTTGTTGTCCTCTTACGTTGATGACATAATGAATCTATCCGCCACGTATGTTGCAGAGGCATCTGATGTCAAAAAGACACAAATCTGCAGTAGTAATTACTGTTTGAAGTCTTTCCGAATATATAAACGCAAGTTTGATGATCTCAATTAAAAATGTGTTCGTTCTCTAAACTGTTATGAACTGTAATGATAACGAACGTTGATAATTGGTGTGGTCGAACACAAATGAATTATTGCGGATAATATGTGTGTCTGTGTGTGAGGTACTTGTGTGTATGATTATCCTCTTACAATGAAAAAAGGAAACATGCATAATCATTCTGATTCTGAGTGATGAAAAGTATGTCAATATTTTCTAGCACAAAGGTGTTGAATCCTGACATTAACATTTCATTAATCAGTTCCAATTTGCTTTATTTTTGTTTGTCTGCATTTATATACATTTTTCGGCTCTGCAAATATTAATGTATACTCCCCTTGACACAAAATATACAGATAGGCCCTTGTCAAAAAAAATTATCTGAAGCGTCTCTCTCTCTCTCTCTCTCTCTCTCTCTCTCTCTCTCTCTCTCTCTCTCTCTCTCTCTCTCTCTCTCTCTCTCTCTCTCTTCTCTCTCTCTGTCGCACACACACACACACACACACACACACACACACACACACACACACACACACACACACACACACACACACACACACACACACACATACACACACACACACACACACACACACACACACACACACACACACACACACACACACACACACACACACACACATACACACACACACACGCATGCACGCACGCACACACACACACACGTGCTCGTGTGCGCGCGCACGCACGTGCGCACGCACGCATTCATGCACTCCCCCATCCCCCCCCCTCCCACACACACACACAGGCACGTGTGTGCGCGCTCGCTCTTAGAAAAAAAAAAAAGCACAGACATTCTCCTTCACTAGAAGATTTGGATGAAAACGAACAGGAAACAAATTAAACAACGCAAAGAACTCTGCTTCGAATTGATTTAAGATATTCTGTCACTGTCACTACATCA
>JADBJO010003302.1:122500-135000 GCA_016801955.1 Conus betulinus
CGGCTGATATATATATATATATATATATATATATATATATATATATATATATATATATATATATGTGTGTGTGTGTGTGTGTGTGTGTGTGTGTGTGTGTGTGTGTGTGTGTGTGTGTGTTTGAGTGAGTGAGTGAGTGTGAGCACGTGCATATGTTTCTGAGTGTGTTGAATTTGTTCCTTTTCTTCAAATGAAATATTTTGACATTCCGTTCATAATGTTTTCTTAAATGTCAGTACAACCACGGGTTAATCTGACAATAAATTGTTTTCAGTCGGTCAGTTAGTCTCTGTGTGTGTGTGTGTGAGTGTGTGTGTGTGTGTGTGTGTGTGTGTGTGTGTGTGTGTGTGTGTGTGTGTGTGTGTGTGTGTGTGCGTGTGTGTTATAATTCCTAAAAAAAAATAGGTCCATATGGATTGTTCACATATCAATGTGCCTATCTGTATGCATACCTGGGTAGTGGAGATCGTGTTTTGGATAAATATGTTACACTCTATATGTTATGTTATAAATATGCATATGTGTGTTGATGGGGTGTTAATATAAAGACAGTGGTCTGCGGAATTGGGGGTTGTTGGGAGAAGGGGTGTAGATAGAGAGAGATGGAGGAACTGAGGAAGGAAAGAGTGGGCAAACAGCTGGAATGATTGAAAGTATAAAGGTCAAGTGTAGGAATTCAGTCCATCAGGAAATGTGATGCTAAGGCAAAAGATGTTCCTTGACTCTAGAATTTTCTTTCTGGAGCTTAGGAGCGGTTTTGTTACACACACACACACACACACACACACACACACACACACACACACACACACACACACACACACACACATACACACACACACATACACTGACTGACTGACTGAACGCATTTATTGTCAGGTTAACTATAGGCTGTACAGACATTTTAAACAAAATAAATAGCATCAATTAAAAAATAAATTAAAAAAGGCAGAAAGAACTCACCGTCAAATTATTATTTCAGAGATAAGAAAATTGTGAAGAAATGATTTCCGATACTGTAAGAGGACTGTAAGGTAACCAAAGTTCTAATGAACATACAATATTACTCTCTTCCTCTCTTTCATACTGTTATTTACCCCCATTCCAAGAACCCTTCTTACACATTGTTGTATCCTTAATACAATGATAAGGAATTATCATTATTCTCTCTCTCTCTCTCTCTCTCTCTCTCTCTCTCTCTCTCTCTCTCTCTCTCTCTCTCTCTCTCTCTGATATTGCCACAAGTTTGTAAGAGACTGATGTTAAGCATGCACTCAATATGTTTAACGAATGGTTATGGGAATGTGCTGAATGTATGAAAAAAATGTGTGTACACGGTCATGATAGAATACCAAAGGACTGGTTTGATCATGAATGTGCTCTTAATAAAAGAAAGACTAGGAGATTATTGAAAATAAGTCGCCTTTCGCTGAAGGACACTGACAGAATTGCATATGTTATAGCCAGGCGTGAATATAAGCATTTACCAAAGAGAAAAGAGAAAGAATATACGAAGTCATTAATAGATTAGCTAGTACATCTATAAAGTATCAGAAGGATTTCTGGACTGTAATTCACAAATATCTTCAAAAATAACACTGCCAAGAAACAACATTTCAGTTGAGATGTGGTTTCAACATTTTCAAGCCTTGTTAGAGTTAAATACTGACAAAGACCCAAACCAAGAGGGGGTAAGAGGGGTTTGAAGATGAGTCTGATAGTCATATGAATCGTCCCATTAGTGAAGGTGTGTTACTAGTTATTAAAAACTGAAACACAGTAAAGCAGCAGGCCCCAATGGCATTATTCGTGAACTGTTCAAATACTCTTCTGCCCAAGTTGTGCAGTTTTGTGTGAAATTGTTCAACAAACTGTTTGATAATGGTACGTTTCCAAATAACGTGATGGAATCAATAATTTTGCCAATCTTTTAAAAGGGTGACGCAAATAATCCAAATAATTATAGGGGCATCTCCCATAGCAATGTAAGTAGTAAACTGTATGGAGTGATAGTAAATAATAGGCTGCAAGAATGGATTGAGGAAAAGAAAACATTACTGGTGATCACCAAGCTGGTTTAACAAAAGGTTATTCGACTGCTGACCACATGTTTACTTTAATGGCTCTTGTTCAGAAACAGCTATAATCGAAAATTGTACGTTGCTTTTATAGACTTTTAAAAAGCGTTTGATTCCATGAATAAAAATCTCCTTTGGCCAGTCATAATTAGAACTGGTATTAGGGGTAAACCCAATAGATGTATTAGAAGCATGTATGAGGTAGTTAGAGCTAGAGTTCGTTGTGGTGCTAAACTGACAGATTTTACTAACTGTACAGCTGGGGGTAGGCAAGGTGGTGGCTGCAGTCCTATTCTATTTCGCTCTTTATCACTAAATTAGCTATTGAAGTGACCAACAATGGAAGACACGGAGCTTTGCTGACAATGGATGCTTGTGAATTATTTATTCTTTTACTAGCAGATTATGTGGTTTTGATATCGGAGACAGTATTGGTTTAGAGACTCAATTGAATAGTTTACAACGCGTAGCTGCTTCTCTGCAAACTGTTGGTTAATTTGTCCAAAAGTAACGTCATCGTATTTCGGAAGGGTGGTTATTTAAGTACAAGAGAAAGATGGCTCTATGACGATAACTCAATGCCTCTTGGGAATGCTTATAAACATTCGGGTATGTTATTCTCGACACGTCTAAGTTTTGTTGGTGTGTGCAAGGATCTTGCTAGCAGAGCCAAAAATGCGTTACTCTGTATTATGAAAAAAGAATGGTATGTCCTCAGTAATACGTCTTTTAATGTATTTCTCAAGTTGTTTGATAGTCAGGTTCAGGTTCTTGGGTGTGAACAGGCGAATGCCTAGCGACTTTATTTGTGGTAAGGCGAATAGATTCCCCATGTAGATAGTTTCAACAGTAAAATGCATCTCGTTATTGGCTGAATTTACTTCATATGGAAGACCACAGATTACCACGCAAACCTTGTAACATGTTATGTGGTCTCGATGCTAGAGGAAGAAACAGTTTGGTTATTAAGTACGTATTGGTCTTTTTGAATATGGTTTTGGTTTTGTATGCTTAAATCAAGGTGTTGGAAATGTTAAGTAGTTTTTACGTTGTTTTGGTCAACGATTAGTTGACTGCACTTGACACAAATGGTCAGACCATGTGCAGCGTTGTGAGAAGTTTGATTTCTATTGAAATGAAATAGAAAATAAATTGAGGCAGGGAGCAGTAAACTATAATAAACAATAAACAAGTAGGGTAACTCTTGCTCCCATAAGAAAAACTAACACAGAGTTACTTTTATTCAAGACTGGCACAGCCTTTTAAACTTGAATAAAGTCACACAAATACAAAGACGAACAATCTAATAACGAAGGAAAAAAAATTGCAGGTCAACAACCCCTCTGTCATTACAGTAATGACTTGGCAAAGATTTGGACTGGGGGCAGGGGTTGAAGATGAAGAAAATAGAAACATGAAATTAAGAAAATGTCTTATGAATATGAAAACTCTTCACTAGCTGATAAGGGAATCGTCGTAATTCCCTCGAAGGGAGATCTATTTGTATTGCCTGTATTAGTAACAGTGTCACACTGTGTGTGTGCGCGCCTCTGTGTGTGTGTGTGTGTGTGTGTGTGTGTGTGTGTGTGTGTGTGTGTGTGTGTGTGTGTGTGTGTGTGTGTGTGTGTGAGGGGTGTTCTGTATTAACGTTATTTGACTATGTCTCCTTAACTTTTATCCTTTCTTAAACGCAATGAGCGGTACCCCTAAATTTAGGGGTCCCATTAATATATGATGTGCAGTATCTTATGAACTGTATTGTTAAATGTTCATTACACTGGCTTTATTCATGTCTATTGTTCTCTACATTTTTGCTTTTGTCATTTTTGTTTTCGTCAATGTTTCTTTGGGAGATGATAAAGTTTTTCGTATTTTATCTAAACAAACAATGGAAGAAGATGTGGTTGATTTGGTTTGATGTACGTCAAAGAATCTTCGTGTGTCTCAGCCATCAGTTTGCAGACGTGACAGAATATTTGACTACAGTTGTCCCCTCCTGTTTGGTTTTTGCTTTCAACGAATTGTATTTCCTACTTTTTATCTGTTTCCTTTTCTCTGTCCATAGAATTATGGAAGGCACTGAAATAAGTTTCAATAGAGGATTTTTAAAATGTTTTCATAAAACTGCTTTTCGGCCTGGATTTCTTTCTAAATGCAGTTTTTGTCTTTTTCGTTGTGAGAGGCTTTTGACGTTATGAAATTATCCCAGAAACGCCAACACTGTGTTTGCTCTGGACATGTTTTATGGTATGAAAGATTCACTCCCGTCTCTCCTCTTCCCTTTGTCTGAGTGAAAGTTGTTATATTTGTTATCATACTACATGCGTGAAAGGACAGAAGCAAAAACGCCTGTATTCTCTGTTATCAAAGATACATTGGAACCAGACAAAAAAAACTAAATGGAAGAGCGTGTGGAGAGAGGGGTGGAGAACAGTAAGGGATAGAATGACCTCCGCAACTATCTGGAATCATGATTTCGATTCGTCTCTGGTGATGTGGGATTAACCTTATTAGACTGAGAAGTATGCCTCTCTAGCGAGCAGTTTGAAGGAATCTGGTTTCCAGGCCCAGATCCTCGCCATAGAAGTAGGAGGAAGGAGATTTGTAGGCTCATCAGTGTATGACTCATGAATTCGGGATTTCAGGTAAAAAGAGGACCAGAAGCCTGAAGGTAATGGCAGAGGCAGCCGAAAAGAGTTCCAGCCGAAAAGAGTTCTGTAAGCGAGTTACCTCTATAATTGTTGGGATTGTCTAAATTACCCTTTTTAATGGCTGTATTAAAGATTCTGACCAGTTTTCTGGATAAGTACCTTTATCAAATAGTTCGTTAAACAATTTTTCCAAAAAATTTATAACGACATCTGATGCGCACTTAAAAATTTCTCCAATTATACCGTCAGGCCCGGGAGATTTTCCACTTTTCAGATTTTTAATGGCGCTTTTTATTTCTTGATTGAGATTGGTGCATTTAGTACGTAAAAATCAACTTCTGTGTATTCCAGAGTCATTTGATTATTTACTTGACCAACATCCTCAGTACATCCTCGATCTCCAAAAGATCACGAAAATGGTTAAACCATTATCTGTAGATATACTGTTCAATGACTGTATACGTTTCGGTGCTAGTTGGTTCACCTTCTTCCAAAATTCTTCTTGATTATCGATCCTATCCAGGAGTTCGGAAAAGACTCTAGTTTTGGCAAGAGTGTATGATATAATTCTTCTGATAAAATAAAATAGTCAATAACACTACACCCAACATATGTATAGCGACCCTGGAGGTCGCCGTTACAAGCGCCATTAGGTTGCAGAGTCCTAAGGTAGAACACATGTTTAATAACATTTTACCAAACATATTCTCGTGTTTGTCTTCTGACTTCCTTGTCATAATATTGACATCATTTTTTGAATCGATGTGAAAAGGCAGACAACAACTATCAATTTCATAAGACGTGTCAGAAATCCGTGCATTCAAATCCCCACACACCATAACATACATATTCTTATCTATCATCGTGTCCGTCAGACATTCTTCCACCAGACTTATACCACTATCAATATTATTAACTTGATAGAAAGGACTTCCACTTGGTGGCACATAAGTGCACATGTATAACAGATTTTTGTTTAGTCCGAGACATTCTTTGTCAATAATAAAACACAACATATATTATCATACTTACATTTTACTTGACGAACAAATGGAATTAGCGTAGTTTTAATTAATACAAAAACAGCACCTGATCGTCGACCTTGTTTTTGAAAACTTTTGGGCAGGACTACAAAATGCTGTGTGATTTGGAAATTTAATGCATGGAAGTTATCTACAAAGGTTTCTACTAAATTTACAAAGTGAAAATTAGAAATATAATAAATAAAGTCTGTTTCATCCAGTTTTGACACTAGACCGTCTACATTCCACGTGACAAAAGTGAAATTATTAATCTGTGTTAAACATACCTCTTCTCCGTTATCCAAGTGATGCACAGAATCAACATCAACACAAGTTCTGGCACAGCGTGTGCGCACTGAATCAACATTAACACAAGTTCTGTCACAGTGTGTGCGCACAAAATTAACACAATTACAGTTCTGTCACAGTGTGTGCGCACAGAATCAACACCATCACAAGTTCTGTCACAGTGTGTGTGCACAGAATCAACACCATCACAAGTTCTGTCACAGTGTGTGCGCACAGAATCAACACCATCACAAGTTCTGTCACAGTGTGTGCGCACAAAATTAAATCCAACACAAGTTCTGTCACAGTGTGTGCGCACAGAATCAACACCATCACAAGTTCTGTCACAGTGTGTGCGCACAAAATTAAATCCAACACAAGTTCTGTCACAGTGTGTGCGCACAGAATCAACACCATCACAAGTTCTGTCACAGTGTGTGCGCACAAAATTAAATCCAACACAAGTTCTGTCACAGTGTGTGCGCACAGAATCAACACCATCACAAGCTCTGTCACAGTGTGTGCGCACAGAATCAAACCCCTCCAGCCCAGACCCCACGGGATCTCGGTCCTCCCCCAATTGACACAATTCCGCACAGGCTGCTTCACCACAGCATACCCGTCCGCTGGATCATCCAAGAAAGAACAACGTTCGTCACAGCTTTCTCCCGGGGAGGTAATAGACTTGTTGATTTCATAATTTTGTAAAGTTTCTGTCGGAAAGTTTCTCAGCCTTCTGTTGGCCGACACAACACTTTGAGTCTCTTAGGGTGTCGTTCATTTGATCGTAGTACCATCGCTTGCCATCGATCAGGAGGTGGTCGAAAACCATGCTGGCCTTCTTCAGTTTGTCTTCCCTGGCCCTCTTGAGGAACGGCACCAGCTTCTTCCGTACCTCTCGGACTCCTTTAGAGTAGTCTTCGGCGATGAAGATAGTGTGTTTCCTTCATCCAGATATCTTAATTGTCTCTTGGCTTTCAGTACACGTTCTTTGTCCTCAAAGTTGGTAAATCTCGCCACAATAGGAGCGTTGTCACTTTTCCCGAGTCGGTGAGCTCTGTCCAAATAAATGTCATCCGTAATCTTCAACTGATCTTTGATTACACTTTGTACCAGGCTTTCACAATCGTCCCAGGTTTCCTTCGACTTTTGCTTTTTAAGACCAGAGAAAATCAAATTGTTTCTCTTTGACCTTCCTGATCGTCTGATTTTCAAGCTTGTTTTTTTTCCACACTTGTTCAACTCTATCAGACAGCTCGCGATTAGTTTTTCTCAATTTCTCATCATTTTCATTTTTCAAAGCTTCAATTTCCTCGCGTTGTTTGGTCACTTCCCTAAGACCAGACATTGCTTCATAAAGATTTGTTGAAGTGAGTATTCAGGGTATCCAGCCGTCGTGACAAGCTCTGGTCCATACCTGGCAGGGACTGCAGAACGTCATGGATGGAGGGTTCCCGATCGGACCCCGTCCTATCGGTTGAACCTGTTCTGCCGTCCACAGACAGGTTACAGCTTGCTGACTGGAGTCGCGTTTGGCGCATAGTTCCTGTTTCCGTCTTCTTTGAATCTTGACCAGGTCCTGGGTTCAACTCCACATCGCCAGACCTTTGAAGCAGAGTGGCGATCAGAAAGATCAGGGCGAAGGACAGGCGCATACTACGAATTTTCACTGTCTTCAAACACAGCAGTCTACACTGTTGTGCTCGTCTACGCATAAAATTTTGAAAAACGTGCACAAAACCTCCGCAGACGCTCCTGAAATTTAGAGGGCATGCTGGCATGGCTACTCTGCAGTGATTGATTATGAAAATTCTAATGATCGGGGGCAAGAAGACGATTAATTAACAAAAATGACAATTAATTCAGAGCCGACTTGAAAACACGTCTTGCCTGGATCAGTGAATTCAGTTCAGTCCCGAGAGAGAGAGAGAGAGAGAGAGAGAGAGAGAGAGAGAGAGAGAGAGCTGGAAGGAAAGGAGGGAAAGGAAAGGAGAGCAGCAAGAAGCAGTGAGAGTTGGGCAGGTGAACTTGTCAATCAACTATGGTGTGAGAGCTTGCATGTAAGAAAAATGCAGTGTAGAAAAGGAAAAAGAATGCTTATGCCGTCTAAACCTCACTTAAACGCTAGCCGTATGTACAGAGTTTGCTCTCCCCAACCTACCCATTCCACAGAAATAACCACCCCCCAACTCCCCCACCCCCCACCCCCTGCAATCCATTTCTGCTAGGGGACATTACGTTTGGAAAACTATAAAGAATAACAAAAAATCAGCTAAATTATGTTCTGCAGATCCCAAAGGCATTTTTGTATGCTTCTGGCGAAAGCCTTTAGGGGGATTTCTGTCTTCCATTAAGAAAGCTGTCGGTGAGAAATGTCAGTTTCGTTTTGTTTTTTTCCATGGTGTTGTATTCTGGTATGACTCTCAGCATCTTTTGATTTCACGCTTGTGACAGAGGGTGTATAGACCATTTACACCGAACTTTGAAAGACTGCTTTTAGTGCGAACATCAACAGCACCAGCAGAAACAACAACGGTAATTACAATATGGATAACAAAAATAACAATGACAACAACTACATCAACAGCAATGATGATGATGGATGATGATGATGATGATGATGATGAGGATGATGATGATGATGATGATGATGATGATAACTAGAGGGCTTATGTTTGCCTCAGAGCAAACATGGGAGGATTCCCCCTTAACACACACACACACACACACACGCGCGCGCGCGCGCGCGCGCGCACTTATGGTTTGCACTTCCGGTTCGTTATCGTAACGTATATGTTGCAAATATAATGTTACCTAAGTGTTCTGAATATCATTCCGGTCTGTCCAATCGTTTCGGAGTTATTCAAGTTTCAAATTTGGCCGTTTTGGCCGTTGTTTGGCCATATCTCGGCAAAAAAATCGTCAATTCATTAAAAAAAAAATGCCATTTGCACATGCCCACAATGCCCTGCAACTTTCAGAAAATTTCAACACGATCGGATGAAAAAAGGGTAAGAGAAAGAAAAACAAAAAAGAAAAATTTTACAATAACAATAGTATTCCCCCAGAGAGGCCTTAAGTTTGCCTTAGCGCAAACATGGGAATTCCCCCTTCAAGTCACTTTATGAAACTTGCCTATCTATGTTTCACGTTGAAAATTACATCTTTCCACCATTACTGGTAAACGTTGATGCATATTTACCAAATAACGGTTTTTAACTGTCAAATGTGAAATTTACTGTATAAAAGTAATGTTTTCATGTTCATCTAGCCACCAATTTTGGTCACAACTGATTCTTATTTGCAAAATAACGGTTTTTTTAACGGTTTTTTTAGATGTCGGATATCAAAATTGCTCTCGTAAACTTAAATACTCGTGTTCAGCGTTCAAAGTAACATCTAATCCGCAAGTTTTGTTAAGATTGATGCATATTTGAAAAATAACGTTTTTAACGTACTGTCGAAGTGTTTTATAACATAGATACTCTTAATCAGCATATCAAATTACATACATACACCAGTTTTGGTTGAGATAGCTTCAAAAATGAAAAAGAACGGTTTTTAACGGTTTTTAACTGTCGAAGTGTTTTGCAACATAGATTGTTTAATTAGCATATCAAACTGCATAAGCAACCAAAATTTGGTTTCTGTTACTTTGTTAGTCTTTTAGCTATTAAATATTCAAATTTCGCCTTTTAGAGCGTACCTAAATTTCCCTAAATTTAAATAGCTGCCAAACCCTTTAAGATATCAATACCAAACTCCTCTCGGCACTGGGCCATAGCCACAGGAACATTTTCCATAGATTAGTTGTATAAAGTCATTTCCAGTTTTTGCTATTCTGTGAAACAACTGAAATTGACCAGTGACACTGTCAGGCACTTCCGGTTTGCACTTCCGGTTCGTTATTATAACATACATGTTGCAAATATAATGTTATTTAAGTGTTCTGAATATCATTACGATCTGTCCAACCGTTTTTGAGTTATTCAAGTTTCACATTTGGCCGTTTTGGCCGTTTTTTTTGTTGTTGTTTTTCTTTGTTGTTGTTGTTTTTTGCCATATCTCGGCAAAAAAAAAACGGTCAATTCATTTAAAAAATGCTATTTGCACATGCCCACAATGCCCTGCAACTTTCCGGAAAATTTCAACACGATTGGATGAAAAAAGGGTAAGAAAAAGAAAAAAGAAGAAAAAATAATTTTTACAATAACAATAGTATTCCCCCAGAGAGGGGGAATCATAATAATTGTAATAGTAATAATCATAACGATAATAATAATGATCATGATAATGATAATAATGATAATGTTAATTACAGTAATAATGATGATGATGATGATGACAGTAATAATAATTATAATAATAAGAATGAAAATGATGACGATGACGACGACGATGACGACGACGACGACGACGACGACGACGACGACGACGACGACGATGATGATGATGATGATGATGATGACGACGATAAACGACAAATGCTGTTACTACTAGGTATCAATACTACCATTGATAATGCACCAACAGTTATTATGACTATGACTAATTCCTCTCATACAAATTAAACATATAAGATTTGGTACGACCCGACAACACACAGAAAAAGTTGGCCACAGTTGCAAAAGACAAGAATATTGAATCTATTTTGCTTTCCCTGTCGCTTTAGTTGAGTTTTATTTCATTCAAACAAATCAGAACTTTTACATTAGTCTAGAACATCTATTTAGCAGTGAAGAAAGGAGGGATGGTGGTGGGGGGGGGGGGGGGGGGGGGTAGGGGAATGCCAGGGAAATGTGCAGAAGAGGGGAGTGTCGAGTTCTGCCAAAATTGTAAAGTTTTCGTTGTGTCCCTTTTTCCATTCAAAGAGCTTTCCTCCGCATTATTTCATCGACATGTTTCATGCCTTTTTTGCTCTTTTTTCGATTGCAGGAGACGTGTGTCACAAGAGCGGAGCTGACGAGTTTGTGTAGATGTGAAGTGATTCAGACAGAAGCAGAGATGACAGCAAAGAGGTGAACAGCTTGTGCTCAGTCCTTTCAGAGACTGGCAGCCAGTGCAGAGAATGTTGAAATGGAGTTCCACGATCAAATTTGAAGGGTCTGAACACCAGTCGAGTTGTGCTGTTTAGAATTCAGTTGGAAAGTGCGTTCTTTTGCATCTTCTTGTGCGTGTTCCTATGTAGTTCGCTTTTGTGGTTTGTTTAGATACATTGCAGAATGAACTCATAGACTTTACCTTCTACTTGTCATTTTTTTTGCAGTCTGCGTTTCACAAATGACATCAACCTATCTTGATGCAGCGAAGGAGACCTACCATCAGACTAGAGAAGTATTAAGTTTATGTATAACGGCAGCTCAGAGAAAAACAAAACTTTTGTCAATAATTGTAGACAACACCCAGCTGTCATCATTGTGCTGAGGACAGGAGCAAGAAAATGAAGTTCACGTCACACATTCTGGCTGCTTTCTAAGCAGAGACGGACATTCTAAAAGACAGGTCAAGAGGAGGCTCGTCCTGGCACTGCTGCCATGACAAGACTCCACGTCATCCAGAAAACCAGACCTGTCAGCCTCCCTGTGCGGATCAGACCCTACACGTCATTAGTGATGTCCTTCCTTCTCTGTGAATGCCAGAGCTGGGGACTGGCAGTAGATCTTGGGCAAAACGTCTTGCCATCGAGGAGTATGTGCTTCAGACCGATTTTATCTATCCCATGCAGGGGCATCAGACAATGACCATAAACAGGCAGCAAGGCAACGTCATGTCTGTGCTGGCAGACAAGAATCTCGCCTGACAGCCAGTCATTACAGCAAACTGGGCTTATGTGGGGATGGATCTGGCGAACACACTAGTCAGCATGCAGACTATAAGAAGGAACAGACTAATATGCAAAGGCAAACGACAGATTCATGCACGCATCCACACACACACACACACACACACACACACACACACACACACACACACACACACACACACACACACACACACACACACTCACACGGAATCGCGTGCGTGCGCACAGGAGTCATGTCGTGGTAAAGGAATTCATGTAATGAGTAAAACACAGAGAGAGAGGGAGAGAGAGTTTAAACATAACAGCACGTCATACTGTCAGTTACATTCTGCCTTTCGTATCATTGGGCTTGGGGGAAGAACAACATAATGTCTAACATGTAGTGTATCCTTAAATTGTTAGTGCTTGAAGCAGAAATCTTTTTTTTATATTTCATGTAATTTACCAGTCTCTGCCTAGAGCTTGCCATAGGGAATGATAGCTACATTCGACTTGTTGATCACATGTTGGATCAGAATATGTAGTAATCAGCTAGCCTGCATAGACCGGTTTGAAGAAAGTCACACAAAGAAATGGGAGACAGGTACGTAATTCACTTTTTTGGCATCTTCTTTGTCTATAGTTACACGGTCTGTTGCACAGACAGCTTAGACCAACA
>JADBJO010003302.1:140000-150000 GCA_016801955.1 Conus betulinus
TGTTGTGACCGCACCGCACCGTGTAAACTGTTAGTGCACGTTATGGTGTGCCATGTTTGTGACCGCACCGTGTAAACTGTTAGTGCACGTTATGGTGTGCCATGTTGTGACCGCACCGTGTAAACTGGAATGTGGCTGGGTCTGTTGGACGACGTACTGCGTGGAAGGCGCCCGATTTCTAATGATGAAAAGAACGATGATGATTATGTAAGCAACACCTGTGATATAATACCAAAGCATTTTTCTTTCTTACATTGGAACATTAATGGATTAATTCTTGAATCAACAGATGGTGATTTCATTTTCTTTGTCAAGTCATCTGATTTTTATCTTGTCGAGACTTCTGTCGAAGAATGTTTTTTTTTCTTTTACTTTCTCTGAAAATAAAAGTATCTGCATACCAGCCGTAAAGGTTACTAAACAGGAAAACAATCGGAGGTCTTGCAGGAAGATTATAAATGAATTGGAACTTTACAACAAAGAAGTAGACATAAAGTCCCATAATTTGGTGCGTGTATTACAAAACAAAACAATAAAGCAGCACTGACAATGATGTATTGTATGTATGCTGTTATGTTAAACCTGAGTGTTCTACATTTCATGCACATTTTGACTGTCAAAAAGGTATTGCATTATTAGATAAATACTTAATTGATCGCTTGTTAATCGATGGTGATATTAATTTATTAGTGTTATTAGTATTAGTGGAGTGGTGATCTTAGCAGCACGATTTCGAATGTGTCTCGTCACTGTGAGGGGTGTAACAGCAATGGAATAAGAGCTTTCAGTATACCAGTCATTCTGTAACGCAGGCAGATGCTCGCAAAATCGATCAGTGAATATATGTGGTAAATTGTTAATGAATCTGCGCACTACAAAGAGAAAGCTGAATTCCTATCGGAATGTGCCACGGTGACCGCCAAAATCACTTCATGTTCGTGTCAGACAGCGGGTATAGTGAAGTTGATTACTTTTATGGTGTGTTGTGTCTGTTTTCTTTGCTATGGGATTCCTGTCAGTTCAATATAGGCGGGCGAACCGGCTGATCCCATGCCGGTGAAGTTTCATATACATTGCTCGGATGACGTGGAAGACGATGCGACAAACGTTGATGACATGGCCGTAGAGAAGTATGTATTGAGTGAAGGTGTTGCTGGTGTTTATTAAGTAAATGTGTCTAAATCAAATTGGAGAGTAAAATGGTTTATACTATAAGTCTGATTAAAACTGACATTAATGCTGCTTTAGATTCTTTCTATGGTGTATTACGGAAGCTGAAGAATGTATAAACATACTTATAAACAGTGATAAAACAATATAAAGATAAAGACTAGTTTGATGTGGAATGCAAAGCTTATAAAAATAAGGTGCGAGGTTCACTAAACAAATTTAAACGTGCGCTAAAGAATGTTGATAGTATCTCTTATCGCTGTTCAAGGCGTGAATACAAGCATTTACTAAAAAGGAAGGAAAAGGAATTTAATGATGCTTTGTTAAATGAACTGACAGCATCTATAAAAAAATAATAATAATAAAAACAATTCTGGGACACTGCAGGGAATATCCGTGAAAAGAAAACAACCTCCAGATACTATTAGTATTCACGGCACGACTACTTCAAAGCACTTTTAACAAGGGATGTTGATACCGACGATGCAACCCAGTATGAAGTTCATGATTTAGAGAAAGCAAGTAACTTAAAACCGTTCAGTTTCCATAGACGAAGTGATGTTTGCCATCAGGAAAATTAAAAATCGCAAAGCTGCTGGACCAGACGGCATTACTGGTGAGTTTTTAAAAGTTAATAGTAAATTGGAAATCGTGTTGTATTTTCTTGTTATATTTATGAACTCTCTTTTTGACTATGGCATAACCCCTGAACAGTGGACCTAAGCATTTGGTCTTCCCCTCTATAAAAAGGGTAAGGTAAAAAAATCCTGATAACTATCGAGGTATTTCTGTTTGTGATTTAACAAGTAATATATACAGCACTATTATCAACCATCGATTGCAGGAATGTGTGGAAAAAAACAATTTTACAGGAGAATATCAGACTGGTTTTAAAAGTAATTATTCCACAGTAGATCACATGTTTACTTTGTTGACCTTTGTTTAAAAGCAGTTTTTCTCTAGATCGTAAGTTATATGTTGCTTTCGTCAAGTTTTAGAAAGCCTTTGATTCTATAAACAGAAGCATTTCCTGACCTATTCTACTAAAAAAATACGAGGTCAAATGAAGAATTTCTGATGCATAATGAGCATGAACATACCTACAAATTTCAGAAAGATCGGCCACGTACTTTGTGAGATATTCCATAAAGAAGAAAAACCGTTATGGACAGTAATAGCCGTTAGGAATGGCTACATCGGTAAACTAAAACATCGGGCATCATCCGTGACCCATAATGAACATACCTGTTCATTTTAACAAAGATCGGCCAAGTACTTTCTGGTATATTCTATGAAAAAACAAAAACCGTTACAGGCCGTCACAGCCGTTAGTAACAGCTATAACGGTAACCTAAAACATCGGGCATTATTCATGACCCAGTAGAAAGAAACTCGTGGAGAGCGTGGCAGCAGAGAGTCCTCAGAAGAGAAGCCCCCTTCAAGCGAGTGTTTCGGCCCTTATCTCCTGACACTCTAGGGGGGTTGGGCCACACCCGGTTCATGACTCCGGATGTCCCTCTGCTGCCCTTTTTTTTTCCCATCTTGGGATGAGCCATGGCTGGGATTCGAACCCGTGCCCTTCTGGACATGCTCATTTCCACTTAATGACTCGCGCACTAACCACTGAGCCACAGGGACACCTGATATTGTAGGAAAGTTAAGCCTTATGAAGTTCACTTTTGTTCCCTCTTGACCAGATCCAACTTGAACACCTCTCTGCCGCTTCTGCCATTGCTTTCAGGGCTCTGGTTTTTTTTCCCTTCCTGCAACTGAGAGCTGCTTTTCATGAGGCTGTATGCAGACGTTCCCACAAACCCCCTAGCTCCAATTTCTGCAGTGAGGACTTTGACCTGATAGCCTTCTCTCCTCAGGCTGTTTGCCAGATCAGCATACTTTTCAGTCTTGTAGATTTGAGCTGCCTCCATTCTGTTCTCATATGGCACCGTGAGCTCGATCATGATCAGCTGCTTGGTTGACTGAGAGTATACTACTATGTCTGGTCTCATGCCACTCTTGCTGATAATCTCTGGGTGGCTTCCATTCTGGGAGGTCTGCTGTGCACTCCCAGTCATCTGCCCCATCCAGCAGACTCTGCTGCATGTTCCGAGTGGCACTGTTGTTCTTGGCCATGATTCGCTGCCTCCTGCCGTGAAGAATGTTGCGGGTGCTTCTGGAGTCCTTATTTTCCCTTTTGTGGTGTTGGTACTAGCCCAGACTACTTGTACAATCTCTTTGAGCACTTGGTTGTGCCTCCATGTGTACCTTCCTTGAGCAGGGCTACTTTACATGAGCTTAGGACATGCTCCACTGTTTTGTTTTTCATGGCAAAGGGGGCATGAAGGATCGTCTTTTTCCCCACTTCACCAGGTTTGCATTTGAGGGCAGAAGGTCATATGCAGATCTGAGAATGAAGCTGATCCTGAGAGGGGCCATGTGCCAAATGTCATTCCAAGTGAGACTTCTTTGGAGTGCATTCTCCCACGTTGTCCATTGCCCTTGTTGGCTCTGCTGGACTGCTTTTTGGAGTCTTTTTGGTCTTCCTCTTTTCTCATCTCCTGAATCATCATGTCTCTTTTGGCTTTTCCTTTGGCCTTTGACCACCATTCAATTTTGGTCATCCCCAGTCCTTGTCTGTTGGTCTGTGTGTGTCCTGTTATTTCTCTGATCTAGGTACTTTCTTTTGCAGAATCCATCGCCTCTTGAACTTTCCATTTTCTGCCTGTCTTCAGCTGGGGCTTGATTGCTTCAACCACCTTGTCTCCCGAGTCCTCCAGCATGCTTTGAAGTCTAATCTTCCCTGCTTTATATTCCTCCAGGATGGATTTCAGTGGTAGTTTCAGCTTTGCTTGGCGACAGTACAGCGCTATGTCAGTCAGACAGGGTGGGACACCAAGCCATTTTCCTGTGAACTTGTTGATTTTGGATTCCATTGCCTCCACTATGCTGGTGCAGATGTCGTATATCATCAGAGGCCATAGGAGCTTTGGTATCAGCATGAACTGCAGACACCAGACCTTGTATTTGCCAGGGAGCCCACACTGGTCAATGGTCTCCAAGCCTTCTTCCGACATCTGTTTGGTTTCTTTTGCTCTTCGTGTGTCTTTCAGCGTATCATCATACCATCTTCCAAGGCTCTTGACTGGCTCTTCTGTTACTGTTGGAATGGTCTGGTTGGCAACACTGAAGACCACAGATTCGACCACTTTTCCTTTCCTCAGTGAGAGACTCCGTGATTTCTTTGGCTTGAAACTTCATTCTGGATGAGGCAACTATGTCGTCCAGCCTCTCCAGCACGTGACGTGTCTCGTCTTCTCTGGATGAAATCACTGTCGTGTCATCCATGAAGGCCTTGAGAGGGGGCATCTTGTATCCATCGCCAAGGTCTGTTTGTTTTGCGTTGTTTTTGTTGCTGCTTTCAAGATTTCAAGATGACTTCCATTGCCAACACGAACAGTATTGGGGAAATGGCACAGCCCATTGCAATGCCCACCTCCAAGTTGAGCCAATCTGTTGTGTACTCCTTGGTAGAGAACCGCATTGAGAAGCCATTGAAGTACTTCTTGAGCATGTCGCGGATGTTCTTTGGCACATGGTACATCTTAAGAGCCAACTGTATCATCTCATGGGGTACAGATCCATATGCGTTTGCCAGGTCAAGCCACACTACGTCCAGGTCTCTTTTCTGTTTTTTGCTCTTTGGATTGCGTCCCAGATCATTGTGGCGTGTTCTACACAGCCAGCCACGCCTGGAATGCCACCTTTCTGGACTGACACATCCAAGTACTTGTTTTCCATGAGGTACTTGGTCAGCCTTGCTGCCATGACAGAGAAGAAGATTTTCCCTTTGACGTTCAGTAGTGATATTGGCCTGAACTGACTGATGTCACTTGAGTTTTGCTCTTTGGGGATACACACACACCATCTGCAGTCATCCACTGGCCGCTGATCTTCTGATTTCTCCAAGCTGATCGCAGCAGCCTGTGGAGCCACTCCAGCACCTTGGGACATTTCTTGTACAGCTGGTAAGGTATTCCGTTTGGCCCTGGTGATGATTTGGCTCTGGCTTTATCGACCACCTTCTTGATTTCCGCCAACGTTGGAGGCTTGTCATTGAACTGTTCCTCAGGGTGGTTGGCCACACCAGACCTTGAATGTCGAGTGGTGCTTTGCTCTGTGAGTCAGAGTATTTTTTCCTCAGATGCTGCTCAAGAACTCCTTTGTCCACACTTAGGGTCCCAGATTTTGGCTGCTCGAACAGAGTTCTGGCAAACTGGAAGGGGTCTCTGAAGAAACGCTCTTGTGTCTTCTTCTTTTTGCTTTTCCTCTTCCTCGCAGATTCCGCTTTGCTGAGGGCGCTGTGTTTTGCTTTCAGGTCTTCCCAGAGTTTTTCCAAGCCTTGTTTTTTCAGCTGGCAGTGCAGTCTTCATTTGCTTCTTGAGGTTTTTTCTTTTGGACCCTGATCTTGTCCATCTCTTCTTGGCGTCTGGATTGCTTTAGAGGTGTTTTCTCTTTGGGGGTAGTTTTGCTCCATAGGCGTCTCTACATGTGGCATACACAATGTCCCCATATGTGGCTAGTTTGTGTTCCAGGGTGCTTTCCCCTATCAGTGCATCGAGTCTTTGGACGATTTTTGCATCCAGTTTCTCCCAATCTTCAGTCTCGTTTGCTCGTGGCAGGTTGAGTTTCAGGCGCCTGGCATCGAGGGCCTGTGCAAATTCCTCATCCGAACCAACAGCGTGGGTGTCCTTGGCACTGTGGTTTAAATCCTGGCCTTGGTCTTCCGACGTCTTCTGCTGATGCAGTGCGCTGCTACTCATTCAGATGAGTCTTCACACATCCCATCTTTGTTCTGTGGATCTTCATGCCACGGGTGGTAGCGAAACGCTTTCCACAGACACATGGATATTCCATTTGGTCCATGTTCATAGTCCGTTTGGGATTTCCAGTCGTGATTGGTTGAGCACCGATGGATTCATCATTCTCTCCCCCTTTCGGTGAATCCCATAATGAACATAACTGCAAATTTGAGTCATCAGAAGAGAAGCCCCCTTCAAGCAAGATTTTCGGCCCTTATCTCCTGGCACTCTCTCGGGGGGGGGGGGGGGGGGGGGGGGGGGGGGGGTGTTGGGCCCACCTGGTTCATGACTCCGGATGTCCTTCTGCTTCCCCTTTTTTCCCATCTTGGGACGAGCCATGGCTGGGATTCGAACCCATGACCCACTGGACATGCTCATTTTCCACTTAATGACTCGCACTCTAACCACTGGGCATGTCGCTGCTTTCAAGATGACTTCCATTGCCAGCACGAACAGTACTGGGGAAATTGCACTGCCCATTGCAATGCCCACCTCCAAGTTGATCCAATCTGTTGTGTACTCCTTGGTAGAGAACCGCATTGAGAAGCCATTGAAGTACGTCTTGAGCATGTTGCAGATGTTCTTTGGCACATGGCACATCTCAAGAGCCAGCTGTATTATGTCATGGGGTACAGATCCATATGCGTTTGCCAGATCAAGCCACACTACGTCCAGGTCTCTCTTTTCTGTTTTTGCTCTTTGGATTGCGTCCCAGATCATTGTGGCGTGTTCTACACAGCCGGCCACGCCTGGGATGCCACCTTTCTGGACTGACACATCCAAGTACTTGTTTTCCATGAGGTACTTGGTCAGCCTTGCTGCCATGACAGAGAAGATTTTCCCTTCGACGTCCAATAGTGATATTGGCCTGAACTGGCTGATATCACTTGAGTTTTGCTCTTTGGGGATGTACACATCATCTGCCGTCATCCACTGGCCGCTGATCTTCTGGTTTCTCCAAGCTGATCGCAGCAGCCTGTGGAGCCACTCCAGCACCTCGGGACATTTCTTGTACAGCTAGTAAGGTATTCCGTTTGGCCCTGGTGATGATTTGGCTCTGGCTTTATCGACCACCTTCTTGATTTCCGCCAACGTTGTTGGCTTGTCATGGAACTGTTCCTCAGGTTTGGTTAGCCACACCAAACCTTTTAATGTCGAGTGGTGCTTTGCTCTGTGAGTCAAAGTATCTTTTCCACACAGATGCTGTTCAAGAACTCCTTAGTCAACACTTAGGGTCCCAGATTTCGGCTGCTCAAACAGTGTTCTGGCAAACTGAAATGGGTCTCTGAAGAAGCGCTCTTGGGTCTTCTTCTTTTTGCTCTTTTCTCTTCCTCGCAGATTCCGCTTTGCTGAGGGCGCTGTGTTTTGCTTTCAGGTCTTTCCAGAGTTTTTTCAAAGCCTTGTTTTTCAGCTGGCAGTGCGGTCTTCATTTGCTTCTTGAGGTTTTTCTTTTGGACCCTGACCTTGTCCATCTCTTCTTGGCGTCTGGATTTCTTTGGAGGTGTTTTCTCTTTTTGGGTAGTTTTGCTCCATAGGCGTCTCTACATGTGGCATACACCATATCCCCACATGTGGCTAGTTTGTGTTCCAGGATGCTTTTCCCTATCAATGCATCGAGTTTTTGGACGATTTTTGCATCCAGTTTCTCCCAATCTTCAGTCTCGTTTGCTCGTGGCAGGTTGAGTTTCAGGCGCCTGGCATCGAGGGCCTGTGCAAAATCCTCATCCGAACCAACAGCGTGGATGTTCTCGGCACTGTGGTTTAAATCCTGGCTTTGGTCTTCCGACGTCTTATCTGCTGATGCAGTGCGCTGCTACTCATTCAGATGAGTCTTCATATATCCCATCTTTGTCCTGTGGATCTTCATGCCACGGGTGGTAGCGAAACGCTTTCCACAGACACATGGATATTCCATTTGGTCCATGTTCATAGTCTATTTGGGATTTGCAGTCCTGACTGGTCGAGCACCGATGGATTCATTATTTCTCTCCCCCTTTCGGTGAATCCTGGAAGCATCTGTTCCTTTTGTACTTAGTAGCCACATGTTGAAGGCAAAGTGGGGAGCCAGCCCACAGAGCACTTTGTTCTGGTCTTTCCCAGTGTCCTCCGGTCTTTCCCGGACGTCCTCCGGCCTATTCCCGGAAGTCAATGGTTTACCCATGCATCAGTAGAAAGAAACTCGTGGAGCGTGGCAGTAGAGAGTCCTCAGAAGAGAAGCCCCCTTCAAGCAAGTGTTTCGGCCCTCATCTCCTGACACTCTAGGGGGGTTGGCCACACCTGGGGTTTATGACTCCGGATGTCCCTCTGCTGCCCCCTTTTTTCCCATCTTGGGACGAGTCATGGCTGGGATTCGAACCCATGACCCTCTGGACATGTTCATTTTCCACTTAATGACTCGCACTCTAACCACCGGGCCACTGGGGCACCTGATATTTATACGGAAATTTAAGCCTTATGAAGTAGTTCACTTTTTTGTTCCTCCTTGACCAGATCCAGCTGGAACACCTCTCTCTGCTGCTGCTACTGCCATTGCTTTCAGGGCTCCGTTTTTTCCCTCCCTGCAACTGAGAGCTGTTTCATGAGGCTGTATGCAGACGTTCCTACAAACCCCCTGGCTCCAATTTCTGCAGTGAGGACTTTGACCTGATAGCCTTCTCTCCTCAGGCTGTTTGTCAGATCATCAGCATACTTTTCAGTCTTATAGATTGAGCTGCCTTCATTCTGTTCTCATATGGCACCGTGAGCTCGATCATGATCAGCTGCTTGGTTGACTGAGAGTATACTACTATGTCTGGTCTCATGCCACTTTTGCTGATGATCTCTGGGTGACACTTCCATTCTTGGAGGTCTGCAGTGCACTCCCAGTCATCTACCCCGTCCAGCAGACTCTGCCTACATGTTCCGAGTAGTAGCACTGTTGTTCTTAACGATGATTTGCTACTTCCTGCCATGAAGAATGTTGCGGGTGCTTTTGGAGTCTTGATTTTCCCTTTTGTGGTGTTGGTACTAGCCCAGACTACTTGTACAATCTCTTTGAGCACTTGGTTGTGCCTCCATGTGTACGTTCCGTGAGCCAGGGCTACTTTGCATGAACTTAGGACATGCTCCACTGTTTGTTTTTCGTGGCAGAGGGAGCATGCAGGATCGTCTGTTTTTCCCCACTTCACCAGGTTTGCATTTGAGGGCAGAAGATCATATGCAGATCTGAGAATGAAGCTGATCCTGAGAGGGACCATGTGCCAAATGTCATTTCAAGTGAGACTTCTTTGGAGTGCATTCTCCCACGTTGTCCATTGCCCTTGTTGGCTCTGCTGGACTGCTTTTTGGAGTCTTTTTTTGGTCTTTTTCTTTTCTCATCTCCTGAATAATCATGCCTCTTTTGGCTTTTCCATTGGCCTTTGACCACCATTCAGTTTTGGTCACCCCCAGTCCTTGTCTGTTGGTCTGTGCGTGTCCTGTTATTTCTCTGATCTAGGTACTTTCTTTTGCAGAAACTATCGTCTCTTGAACTTTCCATTTTCTGCCTGTCTTCAGCTGGGGCTTGATTGCTTCTACCACCTTGTCTCCTGAGTCCTCCAACATGCTTTGAAGTCTGATCTTCCCTGCTTTGTATTCCTCCGGGATGGATTTCAGTGGTAGTTTCAGCTTTGCTTGGCGACAGTACAGCGCTACGTCAGTGAGATATTCCATAAAGAAGAAAACCGTTACTGGCCGTTACAGCCGTTAGTAATGGCTATAACGGGATAAACTAAAACATCGGGCATTATCCGTGGCCCATCATGAACATACCTGCTAGTTTTCACAAAGATCGGCCAAGTACTTTCTGAGATATTCCATAAGGAAGAAAAACCGTTACATGCCGTTACAACCATTAGTAACGGCTATAACGGTAAACTAAAACATCGGGCATCATCCACGACCCATAATGAACATACCTACAAATTTTCAGAAAGATCGCCCAGTAGTTTTGTCTG
>JADBJO010003302.1:152500-165000 GCA_016801955.1 Conus betulinus
TTCATCTTCATACATTCATTGTTGCGTTGCCTGGATCCTATTGAACAGCGTCAACGGAAAAAAAAAAATGGTAAACCTCTGCTGAAAGGTAGGATTCAAGGCGAAAAAAGGCATTTATAAAAGACATTCATCATGAAACTGCCCGACGAATAAGTACCCCCCCCGATCATCAGTAACACTCCCTCGCATTAATGTTTGTTACGAGGAAATGGAGCTATGACGAATAAAGACTACCTGTCGTTTAAAGGACATCTTCTTTGCAGTTTGTGTTATGCTGGAGACATCGACCTGTCAGGGGGCAGCGAAGGAATATTAGGGACTCACTATCAGACGAGAGAGTTATTAAGGCTGTACAGAATGAACGTCAGCTGAGAAAAGCTAAACCCTAGTCAATAATTCCAAACAACATTGATCGGGAAACATAACATCGCACGGACAGCCACTGTAAGACGAGGACCACTTCCGACATCTTGGATCCATTTGAGCTAAGATGGCAACTCCACAAAGGAGGTCAAGAGGAGGCTTGTCCTGGCACTGTTGCCATGACAAGACTCCACGTCTTAGCGTCGCGGACTCCCGGCTGGGAGGTCCTAGGTTCGAATCCCATCAGAGTCATGTGGGTTTTTCTGCCCCGACCGGCTCCTACCAAGAGCTGAGTTTGCTGCGGACTCAGTTGGGAAGACTGGGACCACACAGTCGAGTTTCATCCACTTAATGGATGCGTTTCTGAGAGTGTTGCTCAAATTTCATGACCAACACTGCAGGTGCCTGTATCTCTCGGGCCTGTTTGACGCCGGGATACATTATGAAAGGAAGCATAGAGTACAGCCCTTTCATGTAGTCTCAGACCGAAATGGAAATGCGTAGCATCATCTTAACACCCTCATTCTCATCGATCAGCATTTAAAAAAAAAAATATCTCAAATTCTGTGGCCGTTCATGCCCTGCTCTCATTGACCTCAATTTCGATGTCCTCTCCACTTCTATGGTCTTGGTTTTTTCCGTCGGGGGTCACCGGTATCGGCGTGTCCATGGGAGCTGTCGTTGGATGGACGTGGTGGCGCCCTCCGGAGGGGGAGCTCACTCACGCCGGCTCCGCGACTAAGCAATTATTGTCGTTAGTAGGGGGCTTAGTATGTGGTGTCCTGCGTATGTCAGATCAAACACAGGTGCCACTGAACACCACCGAAGTGACTCGGCAGCAGTGCAGTGTCTCTCCTCCGGTGGGTTGCCTCTTGACGACTTGACATTGACTGCTCCCTGTGGATTGCCGGTGCCGGGGCTGCGGCGGGGCCGACCGGCTGAGGCAGTGGACGGGATGTCGGAATGAGCAGTATGGGTGTGCACTGCCTCTGAGGTGGCGCAGAGGTTGGGGACAGAAAAAAATAGAAAAAGACTCCACGTCATCCAGAAAACCAGACCTGTCAACCTCCCTGTACAGATCAGACCCTACACGTCATTAGTGATGTCCTTCCTTCTCTGTGAATGCCAGAGCTGGGGACTGGCAGTAGACTGGGGGGGGTGGGGGGGGGGGGGGGGGGAGAGATCCTCGCATTAAGGACTACCTACTTCAAGCGGGATTTTACCCGTTCCATGCAAGAGTCACCAGACAATGACCATAACACTCAGCAAGGCACATCATGTCTGTACTTGCAGACGAGAATCTCTCCTGGCAGCAAGTCAGTGCTATAAGCTGGCCTGGTGTGGGTTGGATCTGGCCATGACTCCTGTCTTTGTCCAGACCAATGATATGGGAACAGTGGAGGGTGGCGTACCAGAGGCCGACTGCGGAGGTCCTGGACAGACAACATGAACAGCTTGACTGGTTACACACTATTTACGGTCTCATTTGATGGGGAACAGGATGAATATAAAGATGTGCTCAACGCAGTCTATGGCGTACTTCGATCGAAGAGAAATGGGGAAGATGCAGACTGGGAGAGAGAGAGAGAGAGAGAGAGGAGAGAGAGAGAGGGGGGAGAGAGAGAGAGAGAGAGAGAGAGAGAGAGAGAGAGAGAGAGAGAGAGAGAGAGAGAGAGAGAGAGAGAGAGAGAGAGAGAGAGAGAGGTATATTAAGAGGGTAATACATCGAGCAAAAAAATATTTTTTTTTTTCGACTTGCGCGCTGAGCGAAAGAATCAATATAGGAAGAAAGAACATGAATGCATGACAGTATGAACACCAATGCAACAATCAGTGTCAGTGTATGAATATTTCTACAAACATATACTAGTAAATAAAAAAAATGAGAATAAAAAGAATGCGTGTGGTCGTAGGCGATGGAGAGAGAGAGAGAGAGAGAGAGAGAGAGAGAGAGAGAGAGAGAGAGAGAGAGAGAGAGGGAGGGAGAACCGGCGAACGAACGGATTTTTGAGAAGGTAATGGATGAAGCAAAAAATGATTTTTTTTACATCCAGCCTACTGTGCAAATTAATATAGGAAGTAAAAAACGGAAATACAGACACTATAAGCATCAGTGCATGAATATACATGCAGAAGTACAGTATAAAGAAAGGACGATGAAATGAATCGGAGTTGGAAATATGAGAGAGAGAGAGAGAGAGAGAGAGAGAGAGAGAGAGAGAGAGAGAGAGAGAAGAGAGAGAGACAGAGACAGAGACAGGGACAGGAACAGACACAGAGAGTGACAGAGACAGAGACGGGGGTACAATCGGTATAGCTGTACTTAATGAAGAGAAAAATAAAAGAAAAACCAACCAGAAACCACACTTTAAATATCTCTGTCTTCCAAAGGAAAGGTATATTTAGAAAACGATAAATGCCGAAACGAAGCAAGCTTCTTTCATTCGGTTTATGGACATAAATCCTAGAAGCATTTACCAAGGCAGATGCTTTCAGAGGTATACATGTAAGGGGCTTTGAGATGTCTTGCTGGTGTGTGTTGCTAGGTTACCTTTTGTACGTTGAGTAGCATCCCACGCAAGCTGGAATGCAGTTGGGATTAGTGCGTGTAAATCAGGCCAAATCTCTCTCTCTCTCTCTCTCTCTCTCTCTCTCTCTCTCTCTCTCTCTCAGCAGCGTGTGTGTGTGTGTGTGTGTGTGTGTGTGTGTGTGTGTGTGTTGTGTTTGTGTTTGTATGTTATCGTTGTTTTGTTGTATTGTTAGCATGGTTGTTGTGCTTTTGGGGGAGAGGTGTCCTTTTTTTCGGCTTTTTTTTTTTTCAGAAGTAAACTCCTCTTGTAGGAATGGGGTAAAAAAAAAAAATGTACAGCTAGGCATAGCTAGCATGTAGCGCACGTTTTTTTCTTGTTTACGTGTTGGCTTATTTATTTACTTTTTATGTTCTCTAGTTAACGTGTTCTATAACATGAGTCCAAGCGCATATCTTTCTTGTCTCTGTGGTCTCTGTTCCCATCTTTCTGTCTATGTCTCTGTCTTTGTCTCGTCTCGGTCTCCGTCTCTGTCTCTGTTTCTGTGTCTCTTGGTTTTTGTCTGTCCGTCAGGCACTAAATCACTGTCTCTGTCCCTGTCTGTCTCTCTGTCAGTCTGTCCGTCTGTCTGTCTATCCGACCGTCCGTCCGTCCGTCCGTCGGTCTCTCTCTCTCTCTCTCTCTCTCTCTCTCTCTCTCTCTCTCTCTCTCTCTCTCTCTCTCTCTTCGGAAATACCTATAGAACACGTTCTATTTTGTTTCAGCCTGACAAGGTCTTGCTGGTAGAGTCCAAAATGTATTCTCATTGATCATGAACACATCTAAAGGTAAATTAAAAAGGTTGAGGTCCCATAACCTAATGGCCGTAGCGGCTTTGAACTTTTCCACGTTCACTGTGTTTAGTTCACGAAATAATGGAAAATGAAACTTGTATTTCTCTTTCCGATGCCTTACTTTTCCCTGAAGTGAAACAAGTGCCCATATACTGGTGCATGAGCAGGCATGTTTTTCAAGCTGTAAAATGCTGATCCCACGAGAGATTCGATCTCACAACGGTTAGCTGCACATGTGAAATTGAGTATGCACTCAATACCTGAAGTTAACTATACATAGAAAAGTTACATTTGGATTAACATTCAGCAATCTGCGTTGAATGCCCATGTTATGAGTTAAAATTGAATTAAAAACTCTTACTGCATTCAGTTGGGGGGTGTTTGGTTGTGATCTTACAAAGTTACGGTACTAAGACATTATGTTGAAGGGACGCAGCCCCGGTGAAACAAATAGAAACAACGGTCTGTCATGAACGCAGTCACATCATTTCTTTCTCGTTTTTCCTTCATGTTGGAGAGACCCTTCCACTCAACAGAGGGAATTTTCCTCTGTCTGTCTGCATTTGTGTATGTATGCGTGTGCATATGTGTGTATATATTGGCGGTCGGGCGTGCATGCCTCCACATGTGTGTGCATATATGACGGCATTAATAAATGATGCTTATCTTCATCCGCTTCTTTCAGTTTGCGGAGTTAACTTTAACTGTCAGGAATGATTTAAGAGTTGTTCTTCATTTCCCCCACTGCCATCTTGTTCTTCTGTGTCGTCTTTTTTCTTGTTCAGTTCTCCACACTCTAACCAACACTTACCTATAATCTGACCACTGTAACTGTTTCGTTCCATTTTAAGATCGAATCGTTTTCACACACGAAAACAAGTAGTACTTTAGTGTGATTGATCTTCCCCCATCCTCACCCCTCAATCCACCATTCTCTCTCTCTCTCTCTCTCTCTCTCTCTCTCTCTCTCTCTCTCTCTCTCTCTCTCTCTCTCTCTCTCTCTCTCTCTCTCTCTCTCTCTCCTTTGTCTGTTATGCCTCTTGTTAATATTTACATGTATTTAGGCATTTATTTTTCAACAACATTGATTTTTAATGTTTCGTGAACAGATCTTGCCAGCAAAGCCAATCATGCGATGCTATGTATATTGCAAAAATTTATTTTATTAAACTGATTCCCTTGTTGATTATCTAGAATTATTTGACACACATAAGTGCAATCAATTGTTCAACATGGGGCTGCAGTGTGGGGACTAAGTCGTGCAGCTCGACACTGTGAAAGGTACACCTGATTTGGCATATGGAGAGACAACTGGATACCCCATTTACATACATATATAGTCAGTTGTGTACCATACTGGCTAAGGTTGACACGAGTGGATGAGACATGGTATGTATGGCTAAACCAAAATGTTGAGGGAATAAATCGGTTCCTCACTGCCTTTAAGGAAAGGTTGTCTCTATAGATGGCAAGAATGGGATTTTCATATTAAGAACAATGAAAGATTCAGTTCGTTTAACACCTTTTGCACAATAGCTGCCGATAAAATGCATTAAAATTGAATCTATACAGGCATCTAGAAATTACTACAACACACAACTCAGACTTGGCATTTCTGAAATCACTGTCCATATATCCGGAGTACAAACATCACGCACCTGTTGATTTAATTTGTCTATTGTGTAAACAAGCGACAGAAGATGGGGTGCATTTTGTTTTGTACTGTCCTGCTCTAACCGATTTAAGGGTAAGGTATATACATTTAAAGTACTATGAATATCCAAGTCCTTCTCGTCTTGATTTATGTCTAGCATTAGATAATGAAAGAAAACAAAAAGTATGTCCATTTATCTATTTAAAGCGTTTAAGCTACGTTTTGTATTCATTTCTTAATTTATCAAGCTTGAGCAGATCAGATCTATTTGTGCTTTTTTTTTTTTTTTTTTTTTTTTTTTTTGAACGATTGCTTTTGTTGTTGCACCACCTTCATGAGGGGCATTTTTGAATAACAACTCTCTCTCTCTCTCTCTCTCTCTCTCTCTCTCTCTCTCTCTCTCTCTCTCTCTGTGTGTGTGTGTGTGTGTGTGTGTGTGTGTGTGTGTGTGTGTGTGTGTGTGTGTGTGTGTGTGTGTGTGAAACAAACACATTCATTCCATGAACTTGCTTTTAAAATGTCAAATCTTTAGTCATAAGGCTCATCAGTCATGTGTTTACCATCCTGTTGTGCACACTGGCTCCAGAAGCCATCTTGTCGCTCTCCATCAAAGCTCCGTCATCCAGCTAGCAGCCTCCGGGCAGTGAGAATGGAAACAGGGACGATCACCAACATCAAGCCTGCCGATTGTCGTGACAGCCCCTGGGCCACAAAATGAATAACACTCGTAGCAGATGCCAGAAATAGCTGGTTCAGAGAGAGAAAAAGTCTATTCCCTGTATCAGATTTACTCTAAGGTTAGATCAAGGCGAGTCAATTTCACTTTTCCGACCATGCAAAAACGTGACTAAAGATTTACACCAGGTTCATTTAAGTCATGATGTCTGCCTCTTGTTGCTGCTGGGATTTAAGGAAAAAAAACCACAAAAGTCCGCACAAACTAACTGGCCAGTGAAACCAAATTAGATGATTCAGATACAAATCAGTCTGAACAAAACACGGCAGGTGCAACAATGCCAACTTCACTGACTTGTTTGCATCTGATGCTGACAGAGAGCTTCATCTCCTGATTTCGTGTTGTTAAACAACGGAATAGAACGTAAACAAGGATAGGGATTTTGTTGTTTGTTTTACTGGTTGGCCATGTTTTTTTAACGGAGATTCGTGTCCAGACATTAAAAGTTACTGATAAAAAATTACTATGTTCGACTTGTGGGGTGCTTGCTCTTTCCTATGACACCCAACACAACACTGTCAGTTGTTGTCTAGTTGCCGTAAAAAAACTGAAGTGTCAAAATATGCACAGGGACTGAGCACCATGTGCGAGCGTGTGGGGCCTGGGAATCGTGCCATAATTGCTGCCCATGGCTGGATAGTATCAAGAAGAAGAACACAACAGTCTACACTAACAATCTTAGACGTTCAGGCAGTCTCACAGCATTTTTTTTTTTTTGATTGCTCGTCTTCATGCCATTCTGGTGGGACTTGAAAGATACAATTTTTCTGAAGAGCTTCAGTTATGAATCAACACGTTGAACCATGAGAAAGCCATGGCTTAAAAATGGGCCACGTAAGGCACCCTAATTTCGTTTGTCACACACTGTATTTGCATACACTCTATCACAAACACAGCATGTTCACTCCATACGCACAGATCTACTCCGTTCATTCAAAGGGGAGACTGAGGAAACAGGAATTCACTTTTTGTGCTCCCTTTACTAAAAACAACAACGAATCCACAATAACTATCAACATTTCGAAATAACGTATAAATGTTTCTGTCCAACTGTCGTTTCAGTTTTCAACAAAAATATTACCAATTATCTCCCATTCATGTCCTTCTTTTCAATGGCATTTTTTTCTGTTTGTTTCCACAATAAATGGTTATATAGCAGTGACTTTTTCCTATAAAAGTTCCCCCAGCGGGAATCAAACTCTCGGAGAGACAGGTTCGGCCTGCTGATTGGACGCTGAGGTTTTCCAAAAGGAAATTAATATTATTACAAAATCCCTAGCAGACTTCTGTCTGTACTACATCACTGACCACTCTCTGGTCGCCCGGAAAACAATGTTTTTCGATCCAATATGCAAAATTAAGAAATTTTTATCTATCTTGACCCTAGTCAAGAGACCTATCCTCCTGTTTAGCAACTCCTTGTCTGTCATATAGATCAAGAACACTTTTTTTTACACACTTTTTTTTCCTCCTGACTAGCACTCATCATGCAATGTCTGTATGTTTTCCAATGGATGGACATTTGCTAGCTGAAGTTAATGTTTTGTTGTTTGATACAGGGTGACTTGCTTTGTTTATGCACTGATGTGTGATGCGCTGACACTTTCAAACTGCCATACCATTTTTAACATGTGTACTTTAACGAGAAAAAAGACATATATCCTAACCATCCCATCCCAGCTCATCCACCCACCAGATCACCACCTCCTCACACTTCATCCCTCTTGCACTCTCTCCCTCCCCCTTCTCTCCTCGTCTATTCCCAGTGTTTGATAAACTGAGAATTCCCATCGTCGGCGCATATCCATCGAAATACTCAACACAATCTGTACATTTCTTTTTTTTCTGTCCCATCTTCTGTACCACTTCAGTGGTGTTGCACCCACGCCGCTCACTCCGACTCCCCCGTCCACAGCCACATCCCAGCCCAGCCCACCACAGCCCAGCACCAGCAATCCACAGGGAATAGGCAATGTCAAGTCATCAAGAGGCAACTCACCGGAGGAGACTGTGCACTGCTACCGAGTCATTTCAATGGTGATCAGCGGTGCCTGTTCTAATCCAACATATGCAGGACGCCACCCAGTAAGCCCCCCTTCTGACAACAACAATTGCTTAGTGGCAGAGCCAGCGTGAGTGAGCACTCCCTCCGGAGGGCGCCACCACGTCCATCCAACGACAGGCCCCATGAATTCGCTGATACAAGTAACCCCGCCGGAATCAAACCAAGGCCATAGACATGGAGAGTACATCAAAACTGAGGTCATTATGAGAGCAGGGTATGAAGGGCCACAGAATTTGAGACTTTCTCTAAATGCTGATCGATGAGAATGAAAACGATGAAGATGATGCTATTCCGGTCTGAGATTGCATGACATAGCTGTACTCTGTTTACTATCATAACATATCACGGCGTCGACCAGGCCTGAGAGATACAGACAGTGTATCAGACAGTGTTAAGAAAATCGAACAACACTCTCAGAGATGCATCGATTTAATGGATGAAACTCGACTATGTGGTCCCAGCCTTCCCAACTGAGCAGGGAGCAAACTCAACTCTGGGTAGGAATTGGTGCGGGCAGAAAATCCCACATGGATCTGATGAGAATCTGTGTACAAAGAACCAAACAGATGAATGAACGAATGAAAGAAACAAATTAAAGAATGCATAAGAAAGTGAGTGAGCAAATGAATGTGTATGCGCACGCGCGCGCGCGCGCGCGCGTGCGTGTGTGTGTGTGTGTGTGTGTGTGTGTGTGTGTGTGTGTGTGTGTGTGTGTGTGTTGTTGTTGTTGTTTGTTGTTGTTGTGTGTGTGCGAGTGCATGCGTGTGTGTGCGTGCGTGCGTGCTTGCGTGTGTGTGTGTGTGTGTGTGTGTGTATGTGTGTGTGTGTGTGTGTGTGTGTGTGCGCGCGCGCGCGCGTGTATGTGTGTGTGTGTGTGTATGTGCGCGCGCGCGCGCGCGCACGCACACGTGCATGTGTGTGCGTTTGTCTGTGCGGGCATGTCCAGGCAAGAATGTGTACGTTTGAGTGTGTGTACATGAAAATGTCAGAATGTAATGTACACAAATGCTGCATATTAGTTTTTTGCTCTTTCCCATGAAACAATGTAGTTAAGGTAGATTACTTATTTAGGTAGGTTGAAAAATCAGATCACCTGAGAACACCTGTGGAGTATGTTTCTTTTTCTTCTTCAAATATTTATTTGTTGGTTAAAAGTAATTTAGAGCAAAGGGCAATGCCTTTGTTTTCCGACATGTACTTATGTACATTTTACCTAATAGTAATAACAATAATAATATTAATGATTATTATTATGGCATTCAATCTTCCATCGGCTCTAAGCGCTTACAAATACAGAAAAGTTTAAAGAAAACATAAATGAAGCCAACAAGAAGATGGATATTGCAATAAGTACCACCTTCAAACAAGAATGCATATTCACACACACACACACACACACACACACACACACACACACACACACACACACACACACACTGTCTCGTAACAACGCACACACAACATCATGCGCGCACACACTTTATGGACATCTTATACACATCTTACCTAAAAAGATGATGTGATTAACAAACACGGTGTCATTTTGCTTATTAAGCTCTTTCCTAAACACTGTAAAGAGGCATCCACCACTAAGGGTTTTAGTTGCTTTCCAATTTTAAGCAGTAAAAAACGTTACTGTTTCTTTCCAAAACTGGGTTCACAACTGGTCAGTTAAAAAAGATGTGCTCTCTGAAATCAATTTCATCAGTGCAATAGTTACGTTTATTGGTATCCGTTACTTTTATTTTTTGGAGAATAACGTCTGTAGGGTAAATGTGGGTTATGTTAATTTTCCATTGAATTTCACGCAGACACATTTCTTTTGAATCACTTCTCAGCAATATCCAGGAGTCCTTATTAAAATCAATATCTTTTTGCCAAAACTTACACGTATGTGGATCCGGAATCGTTTCATTATATAAACTGAACAGTAGTCTCTTTTAATCTTTTGTTCTGGATTGAACGTCCTTGCACTACAACCAACGGAGTCAGTATTTTCACGACATAGTGTGCCTTCTTGTGTCTATTACATCCAAGTTCCTGGGACTGCATTATAGAGGGCATTTTACTCAAAACAAATTTTTGGTTTGTTCTTGTTCAATACTAAATAAAGTTCGTCTATTTATGATTGGATTTACAGTTCCGAGCTCTATGTCTTCCATGAACGCAACCTCCTTTTCTAAAACAGTGTTCAAAAACAGGTTATACTCTTATATTCGATAAACGTATTATGGAACAGCATTTGATTATGAAAATTTCCGATATTTACTTCTTCCATTTTACGTAAGATTTTTTTTGGTCTAATTAATGATCACAATTTCTTTCCGAAGTCATTTTTTATTTCATTTAATTGTGGAGGTTGTTTTGATCTGGAATTCATTATAAACATGTTCCGAGCACTTGTGATTTTAGCCAAATGCCATTTTGGTCAAAATGTCATTTTTAGTATAGTAGCCTATTTATCCCCTGTCAAGTGGAAGAGTTTTCCAGCCCGTTGCAGGTACAGACATCTTTGGAATTCTACAATATTGAGCATTTTCAGTCTTCCTCTATTATGATAGCTCTCCATCATTTTTTCTTTTTACTTTTTCAAAAGTTTTCTGCTTGCTTACAAACCTATACAACATTGTATTTATCTGATTAAGGACTACTTCTGGTTCACATATATTTTGCATTATAAAAGTTGACTGACGAACCAAAACAGTTTTAATAACAACAATTTTACCACAAATATACTTAACTATCTTTGGCTCCATTCTTTCCTCAGGTTTAGCATCTTGCTGATTTTAGTTTCCCAGTTATCGTTTCGGGCCATTTCATCTGCTGGAAAAAGATGCAAAGAGTTGTCAATTCATCACCTAATGGAAAAGGCACGTTGTAATCTTCTGCGCTCTTACCCACCTCTAAAGCTTTCGTTTTATGCTTGTTCAGTTTAAGCCAAGAGAACGCTTCGAAGGAATTTAATGTGTTTAGAGCCAAAGTCATATATTTGTTTTTGGGGTTTTTTTTTAGAAATAATGTTGTGTCATCAACCCAACTGTTATCTTTATGGATTCGCCGAAAGGGGGAGAGAATGATGAATCCATCGGTGCTCAACCAATCACGACTGCAAATGCCAAACGGACTATGAACATGGACCAAATGGAATATCCATGTGTCTGTGGAAAGCGTTTTGCTACCACCCGTGGCATGAAGATCCACAGAACAAAGATGGGATGTGTGAATACTCATCTGAATGAGCAGCAGCGCACTGCATCAGCAGATTAGACGTCGGAAGATCAAGGCCAGGATTTAAACCACAGTGCCAAGGACATCCACGCTGTTGGTTCGTGACCACTCTATTCCTTTGTGTAAATATGCCTCTTCCTCCTCTAATGCCGTTACATTTTCATTTAAGAAGAAGATGTTTGTGGCTTCTTTTACATTTGTAGCGTTAGTTTTAGAGCTATATGATTTTTTAAATCTGTTGTAAAACGATACTTATTCCTATAGCATTTCTCTTTGGTCAGTAATATTTTTTCTCAACTCCATAACAAGCCTGTTAATTTATTATTTCTCTTGCCTCGGGCTTTTTCTAAATAAAACAAAGCCTGATGAATTATTTCTCTTACATCGGGCTTTTTCTAAATTAAAAACAATAGTGTTTTTTGTTTTTTTTTTTTGTGTTGTTGTTTGTTGTTGTTGTTGTTGTTTGTGTTTTTTTTTTGTTTTTTTGGGGGGTCACCCTCTTCAATCCATTTCATTCTTGCTCTAACTCGAGCACCTCTATTTTTTTTTTTCTTTTATCTCTGCCAGTTCTAACGTTTGACTCAGTGAAAGTTGATTTTAGTGGTTTTTCGGTGTTGAAGGCGACACTGGAGATAGAATATTTTCGTTTTTCTTTCGGCATGATAACAGCTTGCCAAATTCAACATAAAAATTCTTGCTTCGATTCTACAGAACTCCCATTTCTATGTACTGTTCAATTCACTATACTCCGCAAAGAAAACATGGAACAGATTATTAATTTTCCCTACACAGACTTAATTGTCTAGGTATCTGTTGTAATCTGGGCCACGATGGAAGTTTTCTTCATTAATTTCTTCTAGTACGACTGCTTTGTGATCTGAATTGGGAGAAGTAAGTGTTCACATGACACACATGCAGCTAAAATATTTTCAGAAATTAAGCAATGATCCAACCGGCGCGCTCCAAATGGATTAAATCTACCAGGTGTATTCCTTGTAGCAAGGGTGGTGCACTCTCCAAATGTCTGTTAAAGCTAAGGTAGTGACTTGTCTAGAATATCAACCTCCGTTGTATCAAGTGGAAGGCCAGATCT
>JADBJO010003302.1:172500-175000 GCA_016801955.1 Conus betulinus
AGCACATCTCTGTTTTTACTGTGCCGCATTGAACGGCTGTCATGACAATTTCTTTTCATACATAAGAGACCGTAGACAGCGTAACCAGTCCTGCTGTTCATGTTTGTCCAGGACCTCCTCAGTCGGCCTCTGGGGGACGCCACTCTTCACCATTATCACATCAACAGTCAGGACAAAGACAGGAGTCATGGCCAGATCCAACCCCACACCAGGCCAGCTTATAGCACTGACTTGCTGCCAGGAGAGATTCTCGACTGCAAGCACAGACAAGATGTTGCCTTGCTGACTGATATGGTCATTGTCTGGTGACTCTTGCATGGGACGGGTAAGATCCGCCTGAAGTAGGTAGTCCTTAATGCCAGGATCTCCCCTCCCCCAGGTCTACTGCCAGTCCCCAGCTCTGGCATTCACAGAGAAGGAAGGACATCACTAATGACGTGTAGGGTCTGATCTGCACAAGGAGGCTGACAGGTCTCTGGTTTTCTGGATGACGTGGAGTCTTGTCATGGCAGCAGTGCCAGGACGAGCCTCCTCTTGACCTCCTTTGTGGAGCTGCCGTCTCAGCTTAGAATGGACCCAAGATGTCTGAAGTGGTCCTCTCTGTCCAGTATGTCTCCATTCAGCACCATGCTGACCTCTGAATGTTGTCTGGAGTTACAAGCCAAAATGTTGTTTTTCTTTGAATTCATTTTCATTCTGTATACACGCGATGCTTTTTCATTCTAACGGCGACTTCCTAAACTTTTGCTTTGCTGCCCTCTGACAGGTCCCCGTTCTCTGCAACAAACAGGCTGCTAAGAGGCTGCCCTTCAAACCACAAGGAGAAGTTGAAGCCCAGATGTTTGTCCTACATGAAAGGAAGACAAAGCACAAATGAATGCACAAGAAGGTGCAACGTACTGCACAATTCAGTTGAATTCAAAACATAGCTACTTGTCTGGTACCAAGATCGGTCCGACCGGGTCATGTGACTCCACTGATGCACTGCCTGCACTGGGAGCCAGTATCTGAGAGGACTGACCACAAACTTCTCACCCACAGCTTTGCTGTCACTCTGGTTCTGCAACCGTCTATCTATCTGAATTATTTTACATCCACATAGTTTTCTCGTCAGATTCATTCTTCTTGTGCTCAACACTTGCAATTGACCACACTGAAAACAAGGACAAACAAACATGAGTGGCTTTGTGTTTTCTTTTTATGCCTTCAACTTCATAGAACAAATCACGTCTGTCTCTCATTCGCTTCTTTTCAATAGAAAATTTAACGCACGTTTAAAAATACCTCTCTTCCGTTACATGTGGCATATCTCTAATACTTGCATGACTTTATACAGTCTTTGTATAGGTAATATTTTAGGACTGTTTGTGATTATGTGTATGTCACTGTCAAGTTCAAGTATAAATTAATGAATGATTGGAAATAAGACATAACGCAGTATTGTAAAGACCCATGAGTAGGTGTCTGGAACGTGCGCCATGCAAACGTCTGATACTATTGAACAAGCTTTGCTTTGCATTTTTTGTGGTGTCCGTTTGTATTTTGCCTAACTGGAGTCTGTTTCGGTGTTTCTGCATTATATCATTCTAGTAATTATGAGTCTGGATGGAACCGCACGATAGCTTTGGGGTCTTCCCACGGTGGATTGGAACAGGTCTCTCATCTTATTATTCAGAAAAAAAAACATATGTTGGAAAAAAAAAGAAACACCCGAAGGTGCTGGGGAGGACCCAGAGAAGCACTGTCTTCACCTGACTTTAGAGCAGTCCTGTACCACCCTTGGAGGCCTGCGCTGCGTTGACGATGGGTACAGGCACGCGCAGGACACTCCATTAAGATATCAAGGGACATAACTGCTCCTGAACAGAGGTAAATCAGACTACAGGATGCAACTCATGACAGCCTTAAAGTAGCATCCCCATGGGTATACCAGCCGTGTTTCATGACTGCAGAGCCCACCGGCGAAGAACACCACCCTCCAGCTGTCGAGCACACCCCACAGACCCAACCACCCTGCCCACGGACAGATGAAGACAGTGCCACTCCAGACACAGCCAAGCTTTCGCCGTACGGTCTTATGTGCCCTCAAGAGAGAGAAAGGGGTGAGTGGTGATCTTACAGGTTAACGACTTTTTCAAGGCTACAGTTCCTCATAACCTGCCAACAACCTTCATGCCAGCACTGTTGAATTTGTTTGGCATTCGTGTTAATGCGACTTATCTGTCGGATATATTCATAATACTAATGTTTTCATGATTGCCTTTTTCAGGTTGAACCTACACTGTTATGCGAGGAATTTTTTCAGTCTTTTCTTTCATACTTTTAAACAGGACCCAGTGATCACGACAATGAATACATGAAAATAAAAAATGGAATGGTTTTTATTGTTTATTCAGAAAGCTGGAGAGAGAGAGAGAGAGAGAGAGAGAGAGAGAGAGAGAGAGAGAGAGAGAGAGAGAGAGAGAGAGAGAGAGAGAGATGTCCCAGTGCTACGAATATG
>JADBJO010003302.1:180000-185000 GCA_016801955.1 Conus betulinus
GAGAGAGAGAGAGAGAGAGAGGGAGACAGAGACAGATACACACACACACACACACACACACACACACACACATACACACACACACACACACACACACACACACACACACACACACACACACACACACACACACACACACACACACACACACACACACACACACATGCAGGCAGACAGAGAGGGGACATTCTGCCCATGTCAGAGGGAGGGGTTCACAAAAGGAAGTCACATGAAAATGCTGCATGTCATAAGAACAACAAGGATAATCAGTACAATCAGCGAGAGAAAGTCGGCACACACACACACACACACACACACACACACACACACACACACACACACACACACACACACACAAACAAAAAAACAACAAAAAAAAACAAACAAACAGACAAAACAAAAAAAACATCCGAATAATAATCAAAATGTCAAACATAACACATAGACAAACATCTCAGACATCCTATAGGTATTGATTTCTGAAGGTAAATGCCTTTGATAAATACAAGGCGAGGGGTTTACACATTCTCGTGTCAGAGAGCAACAGGGTTAATTTAAACGCATTTGGGTGGTAATGATATTTAGGAGGGATGTACATTTCACGTATATCTTTATATTGAGAGCAGACCAATAGAAAGTGTAATTCTGATTCTTCTGTATTTGGGCAAAAAAGGACAGTTATTATTTTCTGATCTTTGGGAATATCTAAAGCGGTGAGGTTTCAGCTGTGAAACACCTAGTCTGAATCTCGTCAAGTGCTTTCTGAGAATAGGATTTTTGATAACATATAAATATTTTGGTACATCACATAACTGTCTAAAAAAGAAGAATACAGCTTGAATCTTTCTTTTGACATGATTGAAGAATCTAGATCTTGTAGGTGACAATCAAATAGTCTCTGTTTAAAGACTGACACAAAGGATTTAATATCTTCGACGCCCTGGTTTTTTCCCACACATAACCAAAGCCGTATCTGTACAAAGTATAGCATAAGCTACTTACCCAGTTTCTTTTATTATTACAAAATAAGACATATAGCATTTTATAAGCTTTTCGGGGGATCCGACTTTCTTCCATTCGAGTAAGTTTTTAACCAGTATTTCACACATTTAGTAAATGTCTGAATGTACAGTGGATATCTGCCAGTTTCGCAATAAACAAGAGCATTTGGAGTCTGTACACTAACATTTAATAGACGTTTAATGGCTAAGAGATGGACTCGTTCAATAACAGTATGGTCAGCTGTCAGACCCCAAACTTCGGCCCCGTACGTTAAAATAGGTTGAATCTGGCAATCAAAAATTTTGAAAGAAAAGTTTTGGATTATTTTCCCCAAGTGACCATAGAAATTTTAAGATACTGAAAACACATCTCTTAGCTTTCAGAGCCATTTCCTCCAGGGAGTATGAAAAAGTTAATCCTGTAGATAAAATAACTCCAAGGTATTTGTATTCATTCACAACATCTAACTGAGCACCATTATAAAACCATTTTTCCGAGAGCTGCAATGTAACCCCCATTTCTGAATATTACTATTTTAGATTTATCATTATTGACAGTTAGCTGAAGTCTGTTAGCAGTGTCACATAATATGTTTAATTGGTGTTGAAGACCTACTACAGAGTGGGAAAGAAGAACAACGTCATCAGCAAATAATAAGATAAGAATTTGTATTAAATCGGGTGATAAGCTTATTCCATGTTTACCAGATGAAACGATGTCATTGGCAAGCTCATTTATAAACAAAGAAAAAAAGAATAGGGCTGCAGTTGTCTCCCTGCTTTAATCCCGCGAGGACACATAAAGGCGTCTGTAATGCTAATGTTTGATCGAACTCTAACTTTCACAACGTGATACATACTCCTAATAGCTCGATACATTTTACCTTGAATACCATTTTTGCGAAGTATTGACCATAAATGATTTCGGTTTACTAAATCAAAAGCTTTTTTAAAATCAATAAACGCTGCATAAAGTTTCTTTCCAGAAGACAGCTGTTTTTGTACTAGTGTAACTAAAGTAAATATTTGATCAACTGTGCTGTACTTCTTTCTGAATCCCGCTTGTGACTCATTTAATATGACATTGTCTTCTACCCACTGTGTCAAACGTTTATTGAGAATAAAAAAGTGTAGTTTGCCACTAACGTTCAATAAATGAAATACCCCTATAATTGTCTGGTGAATTTACATCACCTTTTTATGTAATGGCTGTATTATGGATTCCGACCAGACCAGTGGAAAGGTTCCGGAATCAAACAATTTATTGAAAAATTTAGTCATGAATGAAATAATTAAAGGGGGAGCATATCTGTAAAAATTCCCCGCTAAAACCGTCTGTTCCGGAAGCTTTTCCGTTCTTCAAAGCTTTGATAGCAAACACCACCTCTGATTCTGTTATTTCAGAGTCCCAAAAGGGAGCTGTCTATATCAACCTCATCCGATAGTTGTTGATAATCAAAAAACGCATTTTCATAACAGATATCCGGACATAATCTATTATCTTGCATTGAATCATCATTAAAAACCTTGTAAAAGTGATCATACCATTGCTCTTTGGTTATAGAGGTGTCTGGGCATTCGAACAGAAACTCTTGTTTTAATAGTTCCCCCAAAATTTCTTTGGATCATGTTTATTCCTCTCTAGTAAATCCAGTGTACGAATTTTATCTTCAGCTTTTTTGTCATTTAGAAAAGATTTATATTCCCTTCGTTTCTCAATATAGATACATCGAAGTTCTTCTGATGTTTTTTTTATCTTTACAGTTAGAAAAGTTTCTTAGGGAACGTTGCAAATCTGATTTCTTTTCTTTTACATTCGACATCGAACCATGGATTGTTTTTCGTTCGGCCTACTACAATCTTTTTCTCATACACTGCCCTGCCATAGCCAAGCCTTCGTAGAATTTGCTCAAAGCTAAACTTGCATTCTCTTCGATTAATCCTGTAGCTTGGTCAAAAATAGCTACAATTCCGAACACGTAAATGCTTGATGGTACTCATTTAATTTTTCATGGTTCCATACAAACTTTTCTAACAAAGCCTTTACTGGTCTTTTATGAACGTGGGGGCTGAATCTTTTCCAGAACTAAATAGTAGTTCTAAAGGTAAATGTTTGGAATCTATTACATGTAGAACTTGCAAGTTTCGAGCATGCTCAAAAATGCATCTTGACATCAAAAAGTAATCAATAACGCTAGATCCATTATATGAGATATATGTATAATCACCACATTTATCTAATGATGAAAGGCCATTCAAAATCAACAACGAAAAAACTGCTCACATAATTTAAGTAGGTAACGGCCAAAAAATCATTAGTTATTTCATCTTTAGACTTTCTCAAAAACTGACCATCCAGGTTTGTATCATCATCTATCCACAAATCGGTGTCAGGAAGGGAGAACTCTTTGCAGTTAGAGTTGCCAGTCCTTGCATTAAAATCGCCTGTAAGAATGAGAGGGAGTTCACCATGCTGTTCATAAAATATCAAGGATACAGTTTTCAAGCAAATAAATACCATTATCAATGTCTATTTCTCTGTAATAAGGACTATGACATGGGGGAATGTACATGCCTATAAGTATAATATCAGTATGTAAGCCTGTGAATTCTTTAGAAAGTTTCAAGACAATGCAGTTATCAGATTCTATTGGAATACGTGTAATAAGGTTAGAATATGTTTTTTAACCATAAGGGCAACACCACCAGACAAGCGAGAGACGCGCACAATCTGATCTGACAATTTCAGTCCAGGTGACACAAAAACATCAAAAGATGGAAAGACATGCGTTGGAAAATCAGCTGCGAATGTTTCTGTGAGAAGAACGACATCATATTTTGAAAAAAGTAATTTTACATCAGGTTGGTAAACAGTGCGTAAGCCTTCGATATTATACGAGAGAAAAGCAATGGATCGGCCATTTAAGGTTTTAACATTGTTGGGACACAAATCAACCCCAGTTGTCATGACACGGGCAGGGCCAAGTCCCTAGGTATTGGATTCTACATTGACATCAATCCGCGAAGAACCAGTTCCAACACGAGGGAAACATTCTGTAACCTGCTGTTGTCTGGATTTTGCTTTACTTCGTGTCAGTCTGGCATGTGATTTGGGTGTTTCAGATTCCATGGAACAGTTTTGTTGATCTGACCTCACTACACCATGCAAGGCTGAACTAATACAGTTGGTCTCTTCAGATTTAACAGCCAGGTTTACTGAGGACTGACTCTCCATGACATCAACGTCAGTCCATGGGTCAGTCAGCTGTTTAGCCAGGGTCTCGCTGTTGTCTGCGTTGGTTTCTGGAGAGGTGGGGGGTGACACGTGAAGGAGGTGGAGAGGGTGTTGACCGGGACACAGACTCTGCAACAAGATCCCCAGACGGTGCGTGCCTGGCAGGGCAAGGGGTACTGGTGCATGGTACATCGCACGCCACCGCTTCAGACTTGTCCCTGCTAAATGAACTCTGCCCGGAGGAGACGGCTGTAGCATCAGAAGCCATCTGGTCGGTTGCCCCTGGGTCGTGTTCAGGTTCCGGCGGATGTTCAGATGTCGATTGTGGGCAGAAAGCAACGTTCTCAGAGTAGGACTTGGTATCCTGACTTGCCTCCACATGTTCAGGTGAAGACAACAGTCTTGCCCCCACTTGTCGATGACCATACTCTCTCTAGGACGAGGAGTTCGCTGAGCTTTTGGGTGTTACCTGATGGTAATGTGTGTGATGTCTTAGCACCTTTGTCTAAGACTGAGCATTCCACCGGTATCGTTGGATCATTTACTGGCTGTGGAGTAATGCGGTGATGGTCACTCTCCTCATGCCGTTGGTTGCCAATCCTGTCCTGTGTCTGTGGGATGTTCACTGAGTCCCATGGTCGATGATTTGGAAGTGACGGGAAGGAATCCATGTCAGCAGTCCATGGGAGGTCTTCACTGGCGTTGTCTGGGTTCAGCTTTTGTCGTGAGCGTGGGACGTCTGTGCAGCATGATGTTGACCCACA
>JADBJO010003302.1:192446-207446 GCA_016801955.1 Conus betulinus
GACTGTTGTGTTGGGAAGTGTAAGGTGGGCATTGTCTGGAGTTGGTGGATTGTAGTCACGTTTCTGTACTCTTTACATGCTGTTTGTCATTTCTATCCACTGGGGAGGAAAAAGAATACATGTGGGTGGGGGATTGTAGACGGGGTTGTTTTGTAGGGCGTTGATGCCTACCTAGTATATTATAGACACTGCGAGAGTTGGGATTTTGGGGAGTGTTCGCTAGGAAATCAGTTTCATAGTTATAGCTAGGTGGACTGTTAGTGGTCATTGGGGCGTCTTGTGCTGGAAGACGTTCCCTTCTTCCTCTTTGTGAGGTGGGTCTGATGTAGTTGGAGGCTTGGGTCTTGTAGTTAGGGGACAGATGTTGGAGGCAAGGACTTTGCAGCCATATGAACTGGGGTGCAGTCTGTCTCGGTACATGGCTTTCTTTGGCGCCCCAGATCTGGCGAGGAAGGAGGGGGTGTTGTCTAAGTAACTGACCCCCTCTTGACGGCAGGAGAGACGAAGACTGGCCGTGGATCGTGACGCCATGTCCTTAAGGGGGGTTGACCAAGGGGAGGAAGAATGAAGGAGGCCTGCAGTGAAGCACAGTGAAGCCCTGGAGAGAGAGAGAGAGAGAGAGAGAGAGAGAGAGAGAGAGAGAGAGAGAGAGAGAGAGAGAGAGAGAGAGAGAGTCACAGTTCTTCAGCCAAAAGGAAAGAACGAGAGCTTTCTTCAGCCAAAAAGGAAAGAAAGTATTTTCCAACATCTGGTATTGAAGACTTTTCGCAAGACAGTGCGCATGAGAACCGTTTCAGTGACAACACAACCAGTCTTCATTCATCGGGAGAGACAGTGACATGAGAGAGAGAGAGAGAGAGAGAGAGAGAGAGAGAGAGAGAGAGAGAGAGAGAGAGAGAGAGAGAGAGAGAGAGAGAGAGAGAGAGAGCGAGAGAGAGAGAGAGAGAGAGAGAGAGGGGGGGGGGGGGAGAAACTTGTGGACTCATGACTTTAATGTAAGGCATCCATCCTGTGCACATGAGACACGTAACATAAAATTGTTTAATTTAGACAGAGAGGGGGTTAGTAACAGCCACGGACACAGACAAACAAAGCGCAGGACAAGAGACAAAGCATTTTGACCTTGGGTCTTCTTCAAGCATAAACAAATAACATTTGGGACAGTACGAACAAAGAACGTAAAGTCAGTTATCTTCCCATGTATTATTCGGCACCCCAACACAATGGCCGCCAGACGGAAACGACAGAGGGGGTTATGGGAGGAAATAGAGGGGGCGTGTGTGTGTGTGTGTGTGTGTGTGTGTGTGTGTGTGTGTGTGTGTGTGTGTGTGTGTGTGTCTGCAACCTTCGTTTCGCAGACGATATCGACCTCATGGGGGGCAGCAATACTGAGCTCCAGGATCTGACAAACAGACTTGTCACAAGAGCAAGTGCCTACGGCATGGAGGTCAGCACAGAGAAGTCAAAGGTCATGGTCAACAGCACGACTAACAGTAGTGCAAAACATAACAATGAATGATGAGCCCCCCTGGAAAAGGTGACCAGCTTCAGGTACTTGGGAGCAACCTTGTTCAAAGATGCACCTGCAGAGCAGAAATCCGAAGCAGGATCAACTCTCGCATCAGCAGCGATGGTCAGACTGAACAGAGTGTGGAAGAGCAACATCAAATTCCCAAATCCGGCTCTACAAGTCACTAGTGGTGTCGATCCTCTTATATGGTTGCAAGACATGGACATTGATGGCCGAAACAGAAAGAAGAATCAAGGCGTTTGAGACCAGGTGCCTGAGGAAACTACTCCGCATCTCCTACACAAAGAACACAAGACCAATGATTATGTGCGGAACCTGGTCACTAACCTCGTTGGGCCCCACGAACCACTTCTGACAACCGTCAAACGACGGAAGATGGCATGGTTTGGCCACGTCATCCGTCACAACACGCTCTCCAAAACCATCCCTCAAGGTACCGTTGAAGGAGGGCGCAGACGAGGACGGCAGAGAAAGAGCTGGTCCGACAATATAAAGGACTGGACCAAAATTACCATGCCAGATCTCCTCAAGACAGCCACCAACAGAAGAGCCTGGAGAGAAACGGCGGCTGCCTCATCACGTCCCCCCAACGACCCAGCGGTCAAGGGAATGACTGACTGAACGTGTGTGTGTGTGCGTGTGTGTGTGTGCAAGTGTGCGGGTGCGCAAGCATCTATGCGCATGCGCAAGACGGACAAAGACACAAGAGAAATAAAAAAAAACAGAAGGGAGGGGGGAGGGGAGGGTTGGGGGAGGGGGAGGGAAGGAGGAAGGGGAGGGGAGGATGGAGGGGGAGCGAAGAAGAAGATCAACATGGGATGATAAAACTGACTCATGGAATTTTGTTATCTGATTTAGTTAATGATGATGAGTGATATTTTTCTTTTAAACCATTGATGGTGGTATTAACGTCTATTGTATAATTAGTAACATTTCACAAACAACTCCATGAATAAGTCAGACTAGTTTCAAGGAGATCAATACTAGAATGCGGTGGTACTATCCAAGATGGATGGTTATCGTTCTTTCTTAATAAAAAAAAAAACATACGTAGGGGAGGGTGAGGCTCTTCCTGATAATATTTTGAACATTGAAACAGCTTTATCATATTTTGATTTCACTTTTAATGGCAAATATTCAATGCCTTATATTCAGAAGCCAACAGCGTCGACGACTTTAGAGCTATTTTTTAAGGCTCATCTATGTAGACTTACTGAAGATTTCATAATATCACTTGTTGAATCCCAAACAGTTCAAACATAGTTGATGTAAGTTTCCATGTAAGAACTGAACAAATTTTTTCGACTATGCAGATTCGAGATTGTTTCACTTTAGAAGGTTGATAAATCTTTTTAAGAAATAATGTTACATATCATCCAACCATGACAATTGTTATTAATTACAACCCCAAGAACTTATGGCTATTAGTTTCTTCAACTATATCTGTCATTTTGGTAAAGAGCAAATGAAGTATCTGGAAGATTTTGACGTTTTTGTCAGGTTCTTATCAGTGTGTATTCATTTTCTGTGGATGTGGACATATGTAAATTAGTTCAGACCAGTCTCAGGTATTAGTTCAGACCAGTCAGTTAACTGGTTAATGTTCTCCTGAAGAACTGTTGAGATCTCAGCAACATTAGTACTACTAATGTGTAAAGTAGTGTTATCAGCAAACAACTCGCATACAAATGGTAATAACGATAACGGCATCCGTCTGTCACGAGAGACAATAGAGTTGTACCGTGGATTAGTCAGACTCTGTCGCAGTTGCTGCAGGTGAAGTCTCGATCATGAATGTCTATGCTACTAACCTAATTCTTTGCCATCTGCAGCGCCTCTGTTCTTCCCACTGGGCCTCTCTCCTCTGCTCTGCTTGTTTGATGCCAGCCTTGTCAGTGGACCACCAGCTGACCCGGTCTGAAGCTGCTGACTATGGGTCTACTGGGTCGTGGCTGCCCGATTGCGGGTCGCGCTTACATACATCGTATAGCGCGGCCTGTCCTGTGGGTCTGGAGCCTATAGCCAGTTCACCATATAGCTTGACCTTTGGGATGCCACCGTCCTCCATGCGACTGACGTGGCAACCCAGTGCAGGCATCCCTGCCAGCATGCCGAACACACTGGGCATCCCCGGTTGGGCCATGACGTCCTTGTTGGTGGTACGGTCCTGCCAAGCGATGCCCAGGAGGAGTTGTCTGAGTGAGCGCAGGTAGAAGGCATTCAGTCTGCATTCTTGTCGAGAATACAGGGTCCATGCTTTGATTCTGTAGAAAAGAGTGCTCAGCATGCAGACTTGGCACACTTTCATCTTGGTGTTTGACGTTAGGATGGTTTTGTCCCAGACTCTCTTTGCTACATGGGCCATCACAGTTCCAGCCTTGTTGATTTGCACGTTCAGCTCAGCGTCCAGAGAGAGGTTGCTGGAGATGGTCGAGCCCAGGTAGGTGAAGCCATTGGCCACATCGAGGGTTTGATCGCCGATGGAGATACGGAGAGTGCTGCTGGCCTCTTGGCCAATGATGTTTGTTTTCTGTAAGCTGATAGTGAGGCCAAACTCGGCGTAGGCATCCGCAAAGCAGGTGATGAGCATCAGTGAAGAAGCAAGTGATGGGCTGTTGTAGTGCTTCTTCAGGGTGGGCAGTGAGAGTAACATCTCCTTGATGAGGACTTCCACACCTTTACCTTTGCTTGGAGGCATGCCAGGTTGAAGAGGCTTCCATCACTCCTAGTGTGGGGGAAGATGCTGTCTTCAGACTGTCAGCACAGCAGCAGGGAGAAGGAGATGCCAAAGAGTGTGAGTGAGCATGCAACTTTGTTTGACACCGCTCTTGATTGGGAAGGGGTCTAAAAAAATAATGGTTGTACTTGACAGTGCTATTCATGTTGTCATGGAAGGACGTGATCATCTTTAGGAGTTTAGGGGGACATCCAATCCTGTGTAGTAGAGTAAGTAGAGTCCTGACCTACTAACCAAGTCGAACGCGCCTTGGTCATGTCGATGAAGGCAACGAATAAGGGTCTTCTCTGCTCGTGGCACTTCTCTTGTAGTTGCCTCGGGGAGAAATACCATGTCGATCGTCAACCTGGCAGCTCCGTGCCTTTGGGTACACTCGTTCGGTGGGTAGCTGTAGCCTGTTGAGGATGACACGGGCGGAGGCTTTGCCAATAATGCTGAGGGATAGTCCACGATAATTGTTGCAGTCGCTGTGGTCCGCTTGGTTCTCGTAAAGCATGATTATGTTTGCATTGCGCATGTCCTGGAGTACACTCCCTTCCTCCCAACACTGCACCACAAGCTCATGGAGATGACTGAGGGGAGAACTCTCCATGCTGGCTTTGGTGACTTCTGCAGAAATGCCCTTAATACAGAGCGTTACGACAGGCTAGCAAGTCGATGGCCTTGCTGAGTTCCACGATGGTGAGTGGGGCGTCGAGCTTTTTTTTCATGGTAAGCAGGGAGATGGTGTTCTCAATGGCTGTGTGGGTGACTAGCTTCTCCCTGGAGTACAGCTCCTGGTAGTGCTCCGCCCATCTCTCCATGTGTTTTCTGCAGTTGGTGATTCCCTCCCGTGACGAAGATTTGAGAGGATCAATCTTTATGGCGCTAGGGCCGAACGCTTTCTTCATGCCTTCGTGCATTTCGTGGATGTTGCCACTATCGTCGATCTGGACGCCAGTACTGGCTCAACCAGTACTCATTCGCACATTTACGGGTGGTCCGGTTGGTGTTGTTGTGAGCTTTGCAGAGTACTGGTAGCGTCTTCATTGTGGGCTCTGTATTGTGAGTGAGGAGCGTGGCTTGCTTAGCAGAAATGACGGGCTCCATTTCCAAAATTCCTGCATCAAACCAGTCTTCATTTTTCTCACTCTCTCTTCTCATAGATGTCTGAAGTGGATTGGTAAATGACATCGTAGATTTGGTTCGATCATGATGAAGCACAGTCTGTTGGGCAGTCTTCCAGGACCTCGTCAGTGGTTCTGGCGAAGCTTTCTCACAGTTCGGGAACTGACGTCATGGCTGTGTTGATTCGAGGATGTCCCTCCTGCTTGCAGCAGCAGATTCGCTTGGGCTGAAGATGCACCTTGCTGCTGACTAGGGAGTAGTCAGCATCGCAGTCAGCGCTATGATAACTGCGGGTGATGATCACATGGTTGAGCAAGGGTCTTCAGGTGATCACAAAGTCCAACTGATGCCAGTGACGGGATCTGGGGTGCCCTCAGGACACTCTGTGATGTGGCTTGGTGGGGAAGACGGTGTTCATGATACAGAGGTCGTGGAAGGAGCAAAGGTCGAGTAGCCACTGTCTATTGTCGTTGAGTTTGCAAACACCAAAGCGGCTGATGCAGCAGGGCCAGGATCTGTGGTCTGCACCAATCCGGGTGTTGAGGTCCCTGAGCAAGAACAGGTGTTCCTTTGAAGGTTCCTCCACTATCCTGGATTCCAGATCTTCATAGGACTTATACTTAACCCTGGCTGAAGAGCAGCGTGTGGGGGCGTAGACGCTAAGGATGTTTGTCTGTCCCAAAGAGGTCGTGAGCTGGAGAGAGAGGATTCGCGCTTTCCATTTGGAAGTTGATTCAACTGAGGATAGGAGGTAGTTTGACACTGCGAATCCGATGCCATACAGTCGGTGCTCCTCTGGCTCCAGGCCTTTCCAAAAGAACGTGCAGTCCTCCCTGGGGCTGACGCTGGAGGGGAGTCTTGTCTCGTGCAACGGAGCATTTTTTTCTTTTTTTTTTTTTTTTTTTTTTTTTTTTTTTTTTTGCAACGCAGCAATATTGATTTTGAACCTCTTCAGCTCGCGGTCGATGATGGTTTTTCCTGGCGTCGTCAACTTGCTGGAGATCATCAGGAGGGCGAGGACACATCGCTCGCTCTGACGTTCCAGGTTGCCAGCCGCAAGGCTGACAGTTTGAATTTCTTTTCCCCTTTTATTGCCTGGTGCAGGGTTTACAGTCTGCTCTTCGGTCTTCCCTGAGCTCTAAGCACCCACACTGACGCAGATAGACTGTGGCGGGTCAGCATCATATTGACTGGGTGCTGCAAAGCTTGAGGCATATGGCAGCTGACCAGTGAAACGCGATGGTGTCTCCCACCATCGGAACAACCCGTAGCGCTTGAGCTTACGCCAGTACGCTCTGGGTCTTTAATTCGTAACTGCTGTCTCCTGTGTTGTTTCTGTCGTTGGGACAGCAGCACTGCAGTGACCTCTCCAGGGCGCAGGCCTGGGCGAAGTGTGGGGAGATCCCGGGGTGCCCAATCCCCAGAATCCCTCTTTCAGCTTGGCTGACATGATCCAGTGGAAAGGAGAAGCCAGCACAGTATTGTACCAGCACAGCTACAGGAGGTGCTGCTGTTCTACCAAACAGTGGTAATTTGCACTGAAATTTGTCCTGGCAGCAGAGCAGCAGCTGACGCAGATGACTTTTCCAGCTGTCGAGCCACAGAATAATGAACTTGTTTGTGGAGGTAATAGAGGTTTCAACACATCTCAGTTAACAAATGGATTGTCTTGTGTGGACAAGCATCAACCATGTCCTCAAGTCCTATTGACCTCTCTTGTTATACCAATAAACTTTAGATAATGTAAGCATGACAGACAGACAGACAGAAAGAGAGAAAGAAAATGAGAGATAAATGTAAGAGACACTTCTGAGCATCTTGGAGTACCAAAAGGCTTCCTTGCAGTGTTGGCTCCATGATGAAGGTACACACAGTCATTCACCTCAGACGTGGACCCCTATAATGAGACCAACTATAATCGATATCAATTTGTAACGAGACAAATGTCATGTTTTCGTAAAACATGCCTGAGCTATTGGTCACACCTCGAACTTCAATTCCTAAGTCAAGCACAACAGAGAAAAAAATAGTGTAACCTGTGAAGTCCTTATTGTCCCTACAGTATGTCTTTGGTTTGACAATATGACATCCGCCTTCCACTGGGCCCTGTATACTTGCACTTGGAGCCATGGGTTCTCGCATAACTGAGGTTGTAAAACTCACAGCAAACTGCACATGCAGTCTGCTGGCATTGTGGTGGAGAGGACATGGTGTGGTAGTGAAGCAAAGAATGCAATTTGTTAAGGCCCACACAGACGCTGTCAGGTGGAAAAGATTATCCGGACAGCAAATCATGGGAAGCCTTTTTTTTTCCAGAGACAGCTATAAAGCGGCTATGCAACCAGTTAGTCACCCAGACACAGCATTAGCATCTTCGAATGCTAAGAAAATCATTCTCTGCTCTACCGACACCAAAATTTGTGTACACATAATAATTCACCCCAGTTGTGATCGCGATAGTTGATATTATCACATCACTTTATATCTAAGAAGAATAGGTACCTTGGCAGTTGTTGTATTTTGTATTATATACGAAACAAAGAAACAATCATTAAGAAGCTAGCCCACTTGTACACACACACACACACACACACACACACACACACGCGCGCGCGCGCGCGCGCACGCACACGGGGGGGGGGGGGGGGGGGGGGGGGGAGAGAGAGAGAGAGAGAGAGAGAGGAGAGGAGAGAGAGAGAGAGAGAGAGAGAGAGAGAGAGAGAGAGAGAGAGAGAGAGAGAGAGAGAGAGAGAGAGAGAGAGAGAGAGAGAGAGAGAGAGAGAGAGAGAGAGAGAGAGAGAGAGAGAGTGTGTGTCTTTGGGCTTCACTAGACAACCTTCTTCGCTTGTCTAATTCATGTTCCCTAGTGACTGACAAAGGTCGCAGGTTGCACTGAATTGCAATTTTCTGTCTTTATTAGTAGGGATATGAACTTGGTTACATAAACAATAGTTTCAGTTTTGTTTTTTTAACATTGGTGATTTTTTTTTTATTTCTGAAATATTCAACACTAAGTGCATTTATTTTAAAATAGAATATTCCGGGACAGTTGTAAAAAGAATGGGCATTATCTGCAAAAGCGTAACTGTAAAATGGGCGGTAAGGTAGCAATTCACACCTGATGTGTATCTCAATTTGTTGCAGTTTACTGTTACACCCACTGTGTCAAAAAATAAACGTGGTACGAAAACATGCTCCAGTATTTATTGACATGCTTTCTTTGTCTCAGTGCACGTTTAAAGGAATTATTCAGATCACAGTGTGATCTAAACCATTTTCTCCCAGACCGCAAAACATGAAACAACCATTTATCCTGTGCAAGCTTAAAGCTTTATATTCATGAACTTCACAGCACTTTTTTTTCGTTCATTAGCTTTTGTTTACATTCCTCTTTTGTCTTGAGAACAGTGACCTGACTGTCTTCCTGTAGCGAGATCCCATAACGTAGTAAACAAGAATGTTAAAGCTAGAGTTGATGAAAACAAATATTTCACAAATCCACGAAGAAGTCACATAGAAATTGTGGTTCCGTCGGCCAGCATTCATTTCTGGAAAAAACGAAATAAATGATTGGAGTCAAAGCAACGGGGACAACACAGACGATGAACAGAACTGAAGTACCAACCAGCATCTTGGTGAGGGCCACCTCTTGGGCAGAAATGGAGGAGGATGTTCCCGCACGCCATGTCACAATCTGACGAAGCTTTACAGTGGTAACCATTGTTGTCACCACCACGACCGTCATCACACATCCGGGCAAGCTAACTAACACCAAACACAAAAGTATCCAGAATGTCAATTAACTGTTGGTTACTTTTATAAAATGTCCCAGCAACAAATGACTTCATAACAGCACCGGAAGTTGGGTCGAAAATACAACCAATGTGGAATCGAAATGCCACGATGAAAAACAGACCAAGCACCAGGACGTATACAACAATAATGACCAGAGCCATTGTTCTGGTACGCAGAATTGCTTGGACTTTGAGCGGATTGAGGACACAGTAGCATCTTTCAAAGGAAATAATCGCTGTAAGAATTTGAGAAACAAAAAAAGACTCCCTCTAGTGCAAAAAACTGATTATTCATTAGGTAAGTCATCGTTGGTCCAAATCGTTCTTTGGTAGTGAACTGCAAATACAGCTGCTCACCATGAACACACATTGCCGTGATCAATAGCAATTCATCCGCCAAGGACAAAGCAAACAGACACAGGTTGACACGATCCTCGAGTCCTTGAATATAGAACACCACCATGTTGATGACGTTTCCTGGTCCACCAATCAGAAACAGGAATGCCAGCACATTGTTTTTTATTCTGCCAAAAATGCTTTCTATTTCTGCACTTACTATGTTGTCCGGATTGTCCCATGGTAGAAACTCCATTTCACTGAAAATGATTCTGACACAGCCATCATGAAGCGAAGTGTTAAGCCCGACTGTCGCCAGTTTACTGTGTATAGACGTAGTTTTTTTTTTTTTGATCGTGGAGTTGTTAACCGTGGAGCTTATCATTGTCAAACAAATGTCTTAACCTTCAGATTCTGGTGCAATTTCTTTTCTCAAAGTCTGTGTGGTTAACTACTTTCCATTTTCGTCCTAATACTGGCACATAAACGCGCGCGCGCGCGCGCGCACACACACACACACACACACACACACACACACACACACACACACACACACACACACACACACATACACACACACACTTGATCCTGAGTTCTCATGCGCATTATCAGACACACGTATGCGTCTGTACCCACTCTCGCACCCAGGTAGCCTCTCTTACTGTTGGATTGTCTCTGTCATGATCACCATTTTCGAAATTCTATAAAGACACACGGATGAATTATTAACTTACTTGCAAAGAAGGAATCTTCCAAGAAAAGAAAAACGCCATCACTGACCATATACTGATATCTCCTCAGTAACTATTATTCAAAATCAGTTAAGTACCGTTCTGTTGCTATGAAAACAGGCACACAATCCATCGACAGGGAGCAGTCAGTGTCAAGTCGTCACGAGGCAATCCGCAACAACTGACACTGCACTGCTGCCGAAACACTACTGTTGTGCTCAGTGGTTCTGTCTGATCCAACATACGCAGGACACCGCCTAGTAAGCCCCCTGTTGACGACAATAATTGCTTACTGGTGGAGCAAGCGTGAGTGTGCGGCCCGTTGCGGAAAGCGCACGTTCAGTGAAAATTCCCATGAACTTGTTGACACCAACGACCTCGAAACAAACTCACCAAGGCCACATGCATGCAGAAGAAATCAAACCTGAGGTCACTGAGAAATCAGGGCATGAAGAGGCACCCAATGCCAAACATATTCATGCTGATCAATGAGGATATCCAAGATAATGCTATGAAGATTTTTTCGTTTTTCTTTTCGGTCCGAGATTGCCTGATGGGCAATGCTTACTTTCATAATACCGTCCCGTCGTTATCCAGGTCCCAGCGATACAGACACATCAGGTTTGGTTAAGAGATTGAAGAAACATTTACGGACACGCATTTGTTTAGTGGATTAGACCATAAGGAAAATCCCACTAACACAGGGCTCTGATGGAAATTGAATCCACGACTTCCAAGCCGCTTCACCGCGGTGCCTGGTAGGATTACTTGTTGGGTAGAGTATGCCATGCTAAAATCTGTTTTCTTGAGAGCACATTGAGAGAGAGAGAGAGAGAGAGAGAGAGAGAGAGAGAGAGAGAGAGAGAGAGAGAGAGAGAGAGAGAGAGAGAGAGAGAGAGAGAATACGAATACGAATACGAATACGAATACGATACGAAACATTATTCAGATTAACGCTGGAGCCCCATACTGAAGGGTGATATACCTGCACTACATATGCTATCAATAGTATCATGAAAGAAAATGCCAAGAAAAAAGAAAGTTTATATGCATCACATAGTAACATTACGAATGTACAGTTACGAAGCCAAATGTGCTTCATAAATGTACACAGCAAGATCAAGATTGAAAAGAATGATCCTTTTTCTTGATGCTCAGAGTAACTTTAGTCTAAAATTACAGGATTCAGAATAATGCTTAGGTTTATGAATTTTGCTCTGAAATCATGAAAAGCAGGTCAGCAAAAAAGGAAATGCATTTATCTTCCATGATCAGATTACATAAGCGGCACGTGAATTCATTTTCACTGATGGTACTGTACCTGAAACGATGACAAGCAATGTCAGAAACATCAAATCGAAACTTACTTAGTCCGCACTCGACATATCTATTCATATCCATATTAATGTATGATTCTGTTTTATGCGTTGTTATGTTTGAGACAACCAGGGAGATGAAAATATCTCAGGTTAAAAAAAGTTTTAAACAAAGAATGATTGACCGCATATGGCAGGATTAGCATGATCATATCTATAGTACTCACAGATTTGCGCAATACAGAGAGAGAGAGAGAGAGAGAGAGAGAGAGAGAGAGAGAGAGAGAGAGAGAGAGAGAGAGAGAGAGAGAGAGTCACACACCGCATTTGCATACACTCAATCACAAACACAGCGTGTTTTCTCTATACGCGTTAATTCAAAGGAGAGACAGGGGAAACAAGAATTCACTTCCTTTTTGCGCTCCCTTTACCAACGTCGACTAGGAATTTTACAATATATTAAACACACACATTACGATACATTAAACACACACATATAACAGCTTTTTTTTCTCTAACTTTCATGTTCAATTATAATTCATCCCCCCTTTCTTCTTTCTTTTCAATAAGCAACATACCGGTATTACATTTCTCGTTTGCTTTTTTTTTTTAATACGAAACAGTTGCATTAAAAAAAAATTCTTTGTATATAAAGAATTCCCCCATCGGGAAATAACTTTCCAGGAAGTTAGTGGTAAGATCCAATGGTTGAACGCTGAGGTTTTCGGGGGGAGGGGGGGGGGACTCAAGTACTAATAGTAGCTTCGGAACATGTAGGTTTGAATTATCAATCTTTTAAAGACATTATACACAAGATATGATAATACATCATGCTGAAGAATTCCTAGCATTATGTTTCCAAAGCATTCCTATCTATATTTGGGGGTATAAAGGGAAATCTGTACAAAAGTATTAGTCTCAGAAAACGACTTGTATTATTACTTTTTTTTTTTTTGAAACCAGTGGCGTGTCTTCACAAAATGCTTATTATATGTTTCATTTTTTTTTTTTTATTAATCACATGAATCGTTTGCATTTGCTTTGCCTATCAATAATGTTTAATTTTCTCGTTATGCATTTATTATTCCACAGCTGGCAACTTATCCTAAGGGAATAAATATTGACCAAACAGAATCCCTAGCAGACTTCTGTCGGCGCCCCATTGTCATTGACCACTCTCTGGTCGTACGGAAAACTAGCGTTTCCCTTTTTAATCCTCAAGGTTGAGAATCTGTTACCAACTTGACGCAAGCCAAGCGCCCTATCCTCCAGTTTGGGAACTCTTGGTCTGCCGTACATATCGGGAACACACCCGTCCTACACACAGTGAGCTTCTGTCACTTATCACGTATTTTAGCGTCCAGTCCACAAGAAGAAAAGGCCTGGGATGGAAACACTGTTTACACATGGTCTGACATTTCCGTTGAAAGTCAAGATCTCGTTTTTAAAAATCGGCCCTGCATTTTACTCCAAGAATCTCTTCCGTCATGACCCCCCCCCCCCCCTACGATGACAAAAATAAGTCAGCAATTAAAAAAAAAGGAAAAAATACACAAAGCCTTACCACAAGAACAAGAACCCATTAAAACAAACAAGCAGTCGAACAAACAAAACCAGCAAGGTTCACAGTTCATAAATCAAATAACTGTTACGGGAAAATATTGAGTCAAACAAAACCAACAATGCCAGCAAGCTTCAGAGACCAACATTATTAGATTACACACTCACAAACAACCATTTGGCAGTGCAATAATAATCATGCATACAATAAATAATATTTATGTTTTTTTTTTTGAGTGAAAAGAAATCTAGTTATCATAAGTTAACCAGATTTGCATTTCATGGAGAATAATTCATTTCTTAGATAAAAGAAACATCACCAACAAAACAGTGATTCCGGATGCAATATTTCATTGTTGTCCTCGGGAGACACAAAAATAGATCACGATTAACAGACAAAAAGCATGAGCTAGATCGCATTAGGTAAAAGTAAATTCATAGCTCAGCATTCAGCACAAAGATGCCAAAATAGTCCTATTTTTCATCAAATCAAGCATTTAAAAATATAAACACATTATTAATCAGATTTATGCATCAAGAACACATCATAGAGCTAAACTACCTCTGCAACCATACGAACTGAACATCAGTAATATTGTACCAATTAATAAATCACATGCAATAAATGACAAATATTTTTCTTTTCAACTTTCGCCATCTTTCATCTATTCCCTAGACAAGAGATCGGCCAAAATGTCGGTAGAACCAGAAATTGGCTCAACCACGAATAAGTACTCCTGGATGGCCAGAGCAGCGCAACAAACGACTGTTCTCAGTCTGAGATGCCTTTAAAAAGTCAGAAGTCTATTGTGTCTGAAGGGTGAAAGTTCACCCAGACAGAAATCGTTCAAACCTTGAGAAGGCCCAGACGATCGCCAAGCATTCCCTCGCAATGGTGGAGTACTTTTCCAGGATGCGGTGAACTTCTTGCTTGCAAACTGTACTGGATGCAACTGACTGTCATGCGGCTGTAGCAGGACAACTCCCATTCCGGAGGAACTGGCATCGGTGCGCAAACTGAAATATTTGGTCAGGTCAGGCAAGAGCAAAACTGGAAAACAGTCAGACATTTTCTGTTGTTTGTCTAAGGCTGTCTGATAGTCAGAGTCCAAGTAACAGAATTTCGGCTTTGTCCTTTAGTAATATCAGTTAAACGTGTTTAAAAGTAGCAGAACTCGACACATAACGTCTGCAAGACGAAAGCAAACTTAAAAGGAATCGAACCTGCTTCTTTGAATAAGGGTTTTGGTGCACAAGATCTTTTCACTTTTCTTTCTCACTGGACGAGTAGAACCGACTAAAGCAGTATGTCCAAGGAATTCCAGTTACTGGTGGCCTGCCATGATTGTGAATGGTCGCGCCGTGAGACCAAAAATTCAAAGTTGCGAGAAATTTTCGCGCAAGCGAGAAAGCAGCAAATCTCATGTTGGTAATACTAATAGAAAAAAAAAACTGACTGCAGAAATGTCATACAACTTCAGCATTCTCGTCATTCTTGCAGGAGCAATCTGTAATACAACAGGCATGCAATAAAATGTAACAGGCCAAATGAATGGGGCCTGAAAAGCTGTTTTGATTTGGTGTTCCTCAGCCATGGGGAGTTTGCCAGTCTCTCCTTCGAATGAATGGAGTAGATGCAGACTTCGTGAAAAAAATTGGTAAGACAATTCACCGGTAACACATCAGCTATATCAAAACTCACAGCAGATACATGAACATCAGGAACATAATCAACACGAATGCTTGGTTTGCTGACTGCAGTATGCGAACGTTCATGATACAGTTTTATATGCTGACATGAAAAAAACCCCAACCTTTTGAAGTATTACCCATTTCATTCTGTGGTTGACATCGGGACATTTTTCAACGACCGGTGGCCTTTCTGCAT
>JADBJO010003302.1:209946-212446 GCA_016801955.1 Conus betulinus
TGTCAAGACCTCGACAACACTAGCGCTGTTGATTTGTAAGATCGTGTTATCAGCAAACAACTCGCATACGAATGGTAACAATGATAATGGCATCCATGTGTCACGAGGGACAATAGTGTTGCGCCGTGGGTTAGTCAGATGCTGTTGCAGTTGCCTCAGGTTAAGTCTCGGTCATGAGTGTCTGTTGGTACTAACGTGATTCTTTGCCGTCTACGGTGCCTCTGTTCTTCCAACTGGGCCTCTCTCCTCTGCTCTGCTTGTTTGATGCCAGCCTTGTTACTGGACCACCAGGTGACCTGGTATGAAGCTGCTGACTACGGGTCTACTGGGTCGAGGCTGCCTGCCTGCAGGTCGCTCTTACATACATTTTTGAAGCGTAGGGCGGGCTGTCCTGTGGGTCTGAAGCCCGTACCCAGCTCACCATACAGTTTGTCCTTGGGATGCCACTGTTGTCCATTCGGCTGACTTGGCCAACCCGGCGCAGGCGTCTCTGTGCCAGCATGCCAAACACGCTAGGCATCCCCAGCTGGGCCAGGACGTCCTTGTTGGTGATGCCCAGGAGTCATCTGAGGCAGCGCAGGTAAAAGGCATTCAGTCTGCATTCTTGTTGAGAGTACAGGGTCCATGCGTCACTTCCACAAAGAAGAGTGCTCAGCATGCAGTCTTTCATCTTGGTGTTTGATGTGAGCATGGTGTTGTCCCAGACTCTTTGTCAGACGGGTCGTCGCAGTTCCAGCCTGTTGAGGACGACACAGGTGGAGGCTTTGCCAACAATGCTGAGGAGGGATAGTCCACGATAGTTGATAGTTCTTGCAGTCGATGTGGTCCCCTTTGTTCTTGTAAAGCGTGATGATGTTTCCATTGCACATGTCCTGGAATACGCTCCCTTCCTCCCAACAGTGCAGCAATGCTCATGGAGATGACTAAGGGGTGAAATCTCCGTGCCAGCTTTGATGACGTCTGCGAAAATGTCCTTATTACCAAGAGCGTTGCGACAGGCTAGCAAGTTGATGGCCTTGCTGAGTTCCACGATGGTGGGTGGGGCATCGAGCTCTTTCATGGTAAACAGGCAGGTGGTGTTCTCAATGGCTGTGTGGATGACTAGTTTCTCCCTGGAGTACAGCTCCTGGTTGTGCTCTGCCCATCTCTCCATCTATTTGCTGCAGACGGTGATGACTTCCACCAACGAAGATTTGATAGGAGCGATCTTGATTCCGCTAGGGCCGAACGCTTTCTTCATGCCTTCGTACATGTCGTGGATGTTGCCACTATCGGCGATCTGGATGCCCTGTCACAGGTTCACCCAGTACTCATTGGCACATTTACGAGTGGTCCACTTGGTGTTGTTGTGAGCTTTGCAGAGTGCTGCTAGCGTCTTCATTGAGGGCTCTCTCTTGTGATTGAGGAGTGCGGCTTGCACAGCAGAAATGACAGGCTTCCACCTCCTCGATTCCTGCATCAAACCAGTCTTTATTCTTTCTTACTCTCTTCCCATAGGTGTCTGAAGCGGATTGGTAGAGGACGTCATGGATTTGGTTCCACCATGAAGAAGCCCTGTCTGTTGGGCAATCCTCAAGGACCTCGTCAATGGTTCTGGTGAAGCGTTTGCGCAGTTTGGGAACTGACATCATAGCTGTGTTTTTTTTCGAGGACGTCCCTCCTGCTTGGAGCAGTGGATTCGCTTGGGCTGAAGACGCACCTTATTGCTGACCAAGGGGTGATCAGCATTGCAGTCATTACTGTGATAGCTGTGGGTGATAAGCACATGGTTGAGCAAGGGTCTTCAGGTGATCACGATGTCAAGCTGATGCCAGTGACGGGATCTAGGGTACCTCCAGGACACTCTGTGGTGTAGCTTGGTAGGGAAGAAGGTGTTCATGATACAGAGGTCGTGGAAGGAGCAAAGCTCAAGTAGTCACTGTCCATTCTCGTTGAGTTTGCAAACACCAAAGCGGCTGACGCAGTGGGGCCAGGATCTGTGGTCTGCACCAATCCGGGCGTTGAAGTCCCCGAACAAGAACAGGTGTTCCTTTGCAGAGACCTCCCTGATTTTGGCCTCCAGCTCTTCATAGAACATATACCTAACCTCGGCTGAAGAGCAGCGTGTGGGGGCGTAGACACTAAGGATGTTTGTTTGTCCCAAAGAGGTCGTGAACTGGAGAGAGCGGATTCGCGCTGTCCCTTTGGAAGGTGGTTCAGCTTAGGAAAGGAGAGAGTTTCCCACAGCGAATCAGACGCCCTACAGTCGGTGGTCTTCTGGCTCCAGGCCTTCCCAAAAGAACGTGTAGTCCTTCTCCCTGAGGCTGCCGCTAGAATGGAGTCTTATCTCTTGCAGCGCCGCAATGTTGATTTTGGACCTCATCAGCTCGCAGTCGATGATGGCTTCTTGGCGTCGCAACTTGCTGGAGGTAGTCAGAAAGGCGAGGACACATCGTTCTGACGTTCCAGGTTGCCAGCCGCAAGGCTGATAATTTGATTTTTTTTTTCTCCTGTATTGCCT
>JADBJO010003302.1:219946-227446 GCA_016801955.1 Conus betulinus
CATGACGTCAAGTATCATGAACATTTTAATTGTCACATTTAAACAATACCCTGTAACTTATGTTACGCCGAATTGAGCCATCGTAACGATGGCGCAAAGCTGACTGCCAAAAGTATAAATTATGATGACTGTTTTAGGGGCTGGAATAGATCAGTGATAAGGGTGCCAGACTCGTAATTTTGGTAATCCTTAGGTTGCAGGTTGGAATCTCATCTTCACCAGGCCATTTCAGCACTGGGGGATCTATCCCCCGGAGTTAAGATTAGTTCTGACTCCATTTCCCATACAGTCAGTGTGAGACTGTAAACCGAGGTTCCGTGTGTAAACGCACGCATATCTTGCACACACGTAAAATCCCATCACCAACCTTTGGAAGAGATGGCCAGTTTGGCCGTTGGCATGGATGATACGTTACCCATAGCATGCACTCGCTCCGAAGCTGAAGTATGGCTGCTGATTACCTGCTAGTCTGCTTACGTCTCTGCCTGCCTGCCCGTTTGTCTGGATGGCTTTCCACCTCCGCCCCTGCCCCCCCCCCCCCCCCCTTGCCGCTCTCTCTCTCTCTCTCTCTCTCTCTCTCTCTCTCTCTCTCTCTCTCATAGAATAATGTAATGCTGATTATCTGTAGATGTACATCGTTTGCAATGGTGAAAATGCTTTGCTGATGTTGTTGTTTTGTTCATATGGAAGGGAATTGCAAGCGAGATAATTGACGCTGTGTTGTGATGGGAGCTTGGGGGGGGGGGGGGGGGGGGGGGGGGGGCTGCTGCACGTGCCAGCGTCATGAAAGATGTTATTTGTAAAATGGACACAGTCATCTTCCGAAGGAATTGTGGATTTGTCAATTGTGATATGTGATACCTGTCACAATAGTGTCCCCTGCCTCGTGCCTGCTCACTCTCCTCCACCACCCTCTCTCTCTCTCTCTCTCTCCTGCCTTTTTGTGGTTTTTGTTTTGTCCCAATTTAAAAAATATCATGAACAGAAGGTGGAGGGGGGGGGGGGGGGGGGGGGAGGGAGGGAGGGAAGAACGATGTTTCATTTGCTCGTGTTCCCCGTGACAGCACACAGAGTAAAATTGTAATGACACAATTTTGAAAAACTCACAGTGGTCGGTTTTTCCTCTGTCACAGACCGGCAGGCACTCTCCACAGAGTTTTAGCTGTGAGGTGTGTTCAGTTCCATCAGTAATGAAGATGTAAATCACAGAGACCATGCTAGCTCCCCCCCCTCCCCCTGCGCGCCACCCCCCCTTTTTTCTTTTTTTTTTTTTTTTTTTTTTTTTTTTTTTGAGTGCCCCCCTCGCCTCTTGGAAACCTGCGTGAGCGCTTGACGCGCACGCATGTTTCAATTCATTTATAATGCAACACGAGGTCTTACGTTTTATTTTTGTGCATGCCCCCTTGCTCGTTTGCGGTGGTCAAGCAAATATCATCTTATTTGTTTTTTGTTGTTGTTGTTGTTGTTTTTATTTTTGTATTATGACTGCAGTGATAACGGTTTTTTGCTTTTTCATTTTGATGTTGTTTTTCGTGTGTTCATGGTATATGTGTTTCTTTTTTGTTCAAAACTATTATAAATTCTTCAGTTTGACCGGGTTGGATGGATTCATTTTATGCTGTCAGTTGTATATGAGTTTGGTGACCTGTTTTGGGTTCGATGTATTTACGCATGTATGTTATTGTCTTCTCCAAAGCTATTTCGTAAACAGAAATGGACAGTAGTGTGTCTATCTTCTCAATTAACTGTCAGGGTCTCAATAGTTTGAAGAAGAGACGTGATGTCTTCCATTATCTAAGGTGTAAAAAAAATATTCTGTGTACTTCTTACAAGACACTCATTTTGAAAAAAAAAATGGAAACAGTATCCAGTCTGAGTGGGGCTATAAGGCGTATTTCACAAGTTACTCTTCCAACACAAGAGGAGTCGCAATTCTGTTTAATAACAATTTGAATTTAAGGTTAAGCAAATTGTTAAGGATGATTCTGGAAATTTCTCATGATACATGCTGAGATACATAGGAATGATTGCCTTTTAGTTAATATATATGGGCCAAATAGGGATGATGCAGAATTTTACGATTGTCTCAAACAAAAAAAATTGTTGGGCTTGGTATAGAAAATATTATAATAGGTGGGGATTTTAATCTGGTTCTTGATCCTTCTAGAGATTATCATAATTACAAACATATAAATAACCCTCACGCAAAACAGGCTGTCGAAAACATGGTCGAAAAATCTAGACCTGAATGACATTTGGCGGAAACTAAACCCAGAGTGTCGCCGTTTTACGTGGAGGAGAACTAATCCTTTTCAACAGGCCAGGCTAGATTTCTTTTGATATCAGACACAGTTGTTTCTTATTATACTGATGAAGTAGACATTGAACCCGGTTACAGAACAGATCACTCTGCTGTGTTATTAAAGCTAAAATTTCATGAAGACATAAAGCGCAATACTTTTTTTTGGAACTTAACTCGTCTCTGTTGAAGGATAAGTCATATTTAGATGAAATCAATACTGTGATTGAAAACGTTAAAGAAGAATATGCTAAATATAGAAAAAATAGTAATGAAACAGACGACAAATTACAATTATCAATTTCTGATGATCTATTTCTCGATTTCCTGTTAATGAAAATAAGGTCGAAAAACATAGCTTATGCTTCTGCGAATAAAAGAAAGAGTAATGAAGAGAAAAACAATTAGAACAAGACATAATTAAGCAAAAAAAAAAAAAAAAAAAAAAAAAAACTGAAAACTGAAGATGATATCAAAGTCATTAACGAGAAAAAAAAAAAGAACGACTGTCGGATATCAGAGGAAAACGAAAAGAATTAGTTTTGTTAAGATCACGCGCTAGATGGATAGCAGATGGAGAGAAAGTTAGTAGTTATTTTTGTAATCTCGAAAAAAAAACGGCATTACATCAGTAAAAAAACATGGCTAGACTAATTGATAAACAAGATAATAATCTAACAAATCAAGAAGACATACTGAAGGAAGTATATAGTTTCTATAAAACATTATACACAGAAAATGCTGTAGAAAATTGTGATATAAAAGATTTTTGGTGAAGACATCCCCCATTTAATGAAACAGAAGCAGCGGACTTAGAAGGTCTTATTACACTGGAGGAAGCGACATATGTCTTAAAGACAATGAAAAATAATAAAAAGCCCCGGTTCCGATGGTTTCACTACTGAATTCTTTAAAGTCTTTTGGAAACAGATTGGTGTATATATGTCGTTAGAGCTTTAAATGCAAGTTTCAAGAAAGGAGAACTGTCATGTGTACAAAGAGAGGGAAATCATTACATGTATACCAAAAGGTGATAAATTCAGGCAGTACATAAAAAAACTGGAGACCTATTTCTCTGTTAAATGTTGTTTATAAGATAGGATCCTCTTGCATTGCCAACAGAATAAAATCTGTGTTGCCTAAAATCATAAATGAAGATCAGACCGGATTTATTAGAAATAGATACATCGGCGACAATATAAGATTGATATTTGACACTATATCCTATTTAGAGGAAAATGATCTGCCTGGTTTGTTGTTAAACATAGACTTTGAAAAGCCTTTGATTCGATTAATTGGGAATTTATGTCGAAAGTCCTAAAAGCATTTGGTTTCCAAAAAGATATTTGTAGGTGGATAAGCACATTCTACAAAAATATCAAGTCTTGTGTTCTTGTGAACGGACAGGTTTCACATTGGTTCGATATTAAAAAAGGATGTCGACAAGGAGACCCACTTTCGCCATATCTGTTCGTAATCTGTGTCGAAATATTAGCCATTATGGTAAGGGAAAATCGAGATATTCGAGGAATCAGAATGAATGAAATGAATTTAAGATTTCTCAATATGCTGATGACACCGAGTTCTTACTCGCAGGGGATAAGAAATCCTTTGAAACTTGTATTGAAGTTCTTTTAAGATTCGACGCTGTCTCAGGTCTTCATATGAATTTGAGCAAAACGAGTGCAGTTTGGCTTGGAAGTGTAAAAAATAGTCAAAACCACTACATGGACCATTTAGAAATTGTATGGAATCCACAAAAATTTCGAATACTTGGTATATGGTTCACAAACGACGACTTGAAAGATTGCATAGAAATAAACTACGCAGAAAGACTAGCAGACGTAAATCATTTTGTTCAAAACATGGGTAAAACGCCAGATTACGCCCCTAGGTAGAATAGCAATTTTGAAATCCATCATCCTTTCAAAGCTGACTCATCTTTGCTGTTTCTGCTGCCAAACCCACCAGATGTTTTCTTTCAAACATGCCAGAAAATATGTTACAAGTTTGTGTGGAAAAAAAAAAAAAAAAGAAAAAAATCAGTCGAAAAAAACAGTGCATAAAAGCATACGGAAAGGAGGTATTGGTCTTCCTGATGTAAAAACCTACGTCACATCTTTGAAGCTGTCCTGGATCCGTAGACTGAGAGATCAAACCACAAATGGAAAATATATTCTTCTTAGTAATTTTCCTCATTGGCATGAGATGAGTAAACATGGTCCAGAGATTGTCTCAAAATTTACCAAATATAATCCGTTCTGGGCAGACGTCCTTGAAGCTTACAAACATTTTTTATTACAAATGTGTGCCAAAAAATTCCGCTGAACTACTTGCTGAACCAGTTTGCTTCAACAAACGTATTCAAGTTGGGAAAAGACACATTGTCTCTAAAATGCTTCAAAACAAAATGTTTATTATCTCGCACATTTTTTTTTTGATAATGGTCAGTTTCTTTCCCCGGACAATTTAAGGAAAATATGATGTGTCAACATTGATTTTAACTTATACAGGGTATAAGTTAGCAATAATTGAATTCATAAAAAGATTTGATATTACCATCGAAAACAAACAAATGTATTACTTCTCCATTCTGTTATAAGATATTGTTTGCCACTTATAAAGGTTCAAAGACTTATATGATATACTGATTGATAATCAGTTGAGAGCTCCGTGCTGTGACAAGTGGGACATCAAACTTTCACAAGCTCATGACTGGAATTCATGCTTTTTTTTATGCACATAAGATCACAGATGTAAAACTTAAGTGGTTTCAGCTGAGAATAATTCACAGGTGTGCTTAGGTACAAATATTATTTTGAAAGAAATCGGAGTTACTGATAATGATAAATGCAGTTTTTGCGGATTATTTAAAGATTCTATTGACCATATGTTTTGGAAATGCACTCATGTCAAATGTTTTTGGAGTAGGTTAATTGATTTAGTAAAAGAGAAATGCACTCACGCACAAAATATACGCCTAACAGAGTCTCTCATACTTTTAGATTTTGACATAACAATCGCAATTGATTACGATTTTTTACTTCATTATTCTTCTAGCAAAACATTACCTATATAAGTGTAAGTTAGAAGGCAGTCTTCCACATGTAGCAGTTTTCTTGAAAATGTTGACGTATAGATACAGAATTGAAAAATATAACTCATACTTAACCATGAACCACTTGGATTTCATGCCAGATGGCTTGCTTATGAAGCTTTGATTTCTAATACTTAGCTGGTTTAGTTACCGTCTCTGGAACAAGTCTTTCAGCATTAATATATAAATGAGTATGATGCATAATATAACAACAATTACTAGACTAATCATATTATCTTTTTCCTTTTAATCTTTTGCTGAGGATATCATGTGTGGCCGTTGTGTGCTGCTGAAATATTTCTGTATAGTGGTACTTAAGAAATAATGTACCTTACGATAATAACATATATTATTTTCACTTGCGGTGACCCAACCCATTCTGTCTTCCTGTTTCTTTGCTCGTCTGTCTGTCTGTCTGTCTGTCTGTCTGTCTATCCGTCTGCCTTTCTTTAGTATCTGTGTATGCACGCGGATTTATCTTGAAATATATGTATGTGTGTATATGTGTATATATATACATATATATATCCTTTTTTTCTCTCTCTCTTTTTTTTTTTTTTTTCATCAAACGCATGTATACATCTCTTCTGGATAGTAATATTAGAACAATATGATGTATACAGGTTTATGTATATTTCTTCTAGCATTGTCAATAAGCAACCATATTATTTTTTTATACATAGACAATGCTGTACTGAATCTCTCTCTGTGTCCCTCTTTCTCTCTCTCTCTCTCGCTCTCTGCTTCTGTCTATCTCTCTCTTCTTTTTTTCATGTGTTTGTGGTTTCACTTTGTGTATGTTTGTTTGTTTGTTTTTTTCATGATTTATACCTAACTTTTAGTTATGAATGTTGTTGTTTATTTTGTTTTTCTTGTTGTTTGGTTTCTTTAAGTATGTGTGTGTGTGTGTGTGCTTTTTTTTTTCTATTTGTATGTGGAATAACAATAAACACAAATAAAAATGTCAAAAAAAAAAAAAAAGTTTCTGACTCCATTTCCCATACAGTCAGTGTGAGACTGTAAACCGAGGTTCCGTGTGTAAACGCACACATATCTTGCACACATGTAAAATTCCATCACCAACCTTTGGAAGAGATGGCCAGTTTGGCCGTTGGCATGGATGACACGTTACCCATAGCATGCACTCACTCCGAAGTTGAAGTATGGCTGGCTTAAGGGCGGGATTAAAATAAAACCGGTCATACACACAAAATTCCACCCCCGTTTGTTGGGTAGATGGGATTAATCCTTGCCTGTCTATACTTGGAGTGTCCACAGGAGTATCAGCCTGCCAGAAACAAGAAAAAAAAATGATGCTTTCATTACATATGATTCACGATGGTGAGAAATGTACATTTTTTTTTTTTCCTTTTGTACAATTCGGTGACAAACACTTCAACAGCATCAAAACAGTGAAAAGAGAATAAAAGTTTCTAATGTGTTTACTGCTCTCAAAATTCACGAAGACCATCAGGAATCTACGAAAAATAAGGTGCATCAATTAGCCATTTTAACCCTTGATAAATATGTACAGAAATGTTTTTGTCTGCTTTGCAATGTTGTGTGTTCACCTCTTTCTCTGACTGTCCTTTTTTTCCCTTGGTCCTTGGCAGACTTGAGTCAACATGATCTGTCATGTGTTCATAGCTTTTTGACAACCTTTTTCTGCACCATTATTATCATCATACTATATTACTGTTCTCTTCATGTACAACATCAAGCACATCAGGATGCTCTGAGAAAGCAGTCATTTCACATAAGAAATAGTAATTGTTACGTGATTTAAAATGGCATCAGTAATTGTGACATTTGCAGCTAGTAGTGTCCTGAAGCTATACTTTATCTTTCTCTCTCCGCTATTTACACATGCAGGATGTAAAGTGCTTCTTAGGTTGTTGAATTGCACAGCGTTGGTTGTGACGCTACTGAAGGATACGTCAGATGTCACTGCACTGTGTCTTTTGATACTAGGCCACTTTTGTGTAGCTTTTCCATAAAAAATTGTCTGGAGTCATATTTCTATGAGCTTTGATTCATTCTGCTCTATGCAATAAATGTGTAACTCTCTGTCTGTTTGTCTCTCCGTTTGTCTGTCTGTTTGTCT
>JADBJO010003302.1:229946-239946 GCA_016801955.1 Conus betulinus
ACACACACACACACAAGCACACACACACACACACACACACACACACACACACACACTACACTCACACCCACCCAAGCACATACTGTCAGTTAGGCAGAATTATCTACCACTGCAGATATGAAGGCTTATCACCCACCTATTTCTACACCTATCTAAGACATAGAGCAAGCTTGGTTTATAATTCAATATTTCTTGCAGTCTTTGCAATACCTAGCTGCTCTGTAAGTTGCTGGAATGGTGCTCGGTACTTATCCTTGGAATTTCTTAGTTTATTGTATATATATATATATATATATATATATATATATATATATATATATATATATATATATATATATAAATCACAGATGAAGTCTGAACATCTTGGAATGAAAAAGAGGGTTCTTTGCTGTTTTTGACTCCAAAATGTAAGTACACGCAATCACCCACCTCAAATGCGACCTCCCACCATAAGCTCGGCCATTACCAATATCTATAATATCTATTCATCAAAAGAAAGATGCCATATTGCTAAACATAGCCAAGGAACTGCTTATCTCCGAACGATCCTGTCCTAAGTCAAGTGCAACAGAAAAAAAAGCAATGTTGTCTGTGAACTTGTTGTCCCTGCAGAATGTCTTTGTCTGACAATAGAACATCCACCTTCCACTGGTTCATGTATACTTGAACTTGGACCTATCACTTCTCAGGTGACTGAAGGTGTAAACTTCACAGCAACTGCACAAATATCGTATTCTGCTGAAGTTGCCGTTAAGAGGATATTGTGTGGTTGTGAAAAAAAATAAATGGCATATTTTAAATGCCTACGTGGATGCTGTCGGGTGGAAAGGATCATCCAGACACTAAATCATGGGAAGTATTTTCCAGCCACAGCTATGAAGGGGTCACGCAGCCAACGGGCCACCTAGACACAGTTTTTTTAGCTTCTTCAATTACGAAGAAATACGCTTCCTTGCAGCATGGACAACAAAATCTGTATTGCACCAGAATTGGCATCCAAGTGACAGGGCTATTGTAATATCACTTCATTAAGCAGAAGAAGTGCTGATAAGTACCTGGGCAAGACTTTTGATCGGTAACGCCTCCTGTCATAACCCATGTAGAACAGAGAAAGGAAATCATTGTCAGTCTTTTCCTTGGGATTGTCCGGGATAGGACTTCTGGCTATGAGATGTCCTGCTTCCACATTGCCCTGCACACATGGGCAGGGGCTCGTGGATCGTGAGACTCGAAGCCGAGCGATGACATAGTCCACAGTAATTACCAGTATAGCATTACCTGCTGAATTGTGTTTACCGGGAAACTGTGTGGTCGTGAAGAAATGAATAGCATCGTCAAAGGCTTATATTGAAGCCTGATGCATGATAGCATAGTACCCCCTGGAGAAAAGGTCTTGCTTACCGGCGGTAAAGAAATAGCTGAGTTTTGTATCGTGAGACTATGAGGTAAGCTGATTTGATCCTTTAGGTAACTGAATCAGAAAAGGATACTGTGAGGGGGGAAATAAAGAGTGTAAATAGGGAGAATTCGAAAAAAAAAAGAGAAAAGATTCAGATTCAGATCCTTGTTATGTTAGGCCATAGCCCCTGAGAAGGACAGGAGAGAGAGAGAGAGAGAGAGAGAGAGAGAGAGAGAGAGAGAGAGAGAGAGAGAGAGAGAGAGAGAGAGAGAGAGAGAGAGAGAGAGAGAGAGAGAGAGAGAGAGAGAGAGAGAGAAAGAGGAGACGAACGAACGAACGAACGAACAGAGGAACGAATTTTATTTCAGAGGGTAGTGGAATAAGCATCACTGCTTTTTTTACACCCCAGCCCCTCCGGGCCAAAAGAAATTTAAGAAAGGAAAAGAAAAAAAATGATTAAATATGAAATAATGGAAAATGACTCTTAAATATGAAATATGAAAATACGAAAGGACACAAAAATCTATGAACAGAGGGAACACCGACAGAAGGTGTGGGAGACGGTGGGGATGGGAGTGGGATGGGGTGGAATGGGGGACAAATTAAGAATGATAGGAGGGGGGATGGAAGTAAAGGAGAACTGATAAGGAAAATGAAACATCTTCACAGAGCAGTTATTGGTACATCTTTGGGTAAAAAGGAATAAGATCAGACAGATACATTAAGTACGTGCCGGAGGCATAGTCAATATTTGGTTGAATATAAGATTGAAAAAATAATTTTCTGGTGTGATAATCTAAAAAAGTTTTTTTTTTTTTCTTGAGCTGATACAGTTTTACGGCAAGATTTTTGGAAAGAAGTTCTAAATGTTTTGACCAAGATAGGTTGTTGTCGATTGCTAGTCCTAAGACTCTGTGATTAGAAACCTCTTTGATTTTTTTGTTACCATATAAAGGATTGGCAAGTTTTCGGTTACATTTGACGTTTTTGCCTTGTTGTAATCAACCTAAATTTCGTTTTTTGATGATGCAGAGACATGTGATTGAATTGTGTCCATTTAACGAGAAGGTTGATTTTTTTTTCCGAATGTCAGGGTAGACTTGCTGAGCATTAGAGTTATTAGTGTCAAAAGTGGTATCATCGGCAAACATTTCAGAATGAGAAGTCAACGTTAGTGGTAAATCATTAATATAGAATAAGAAAAGCAGTGGACCAAGCATCGAGCATTGTGGTACACCAAAAGTTATTGGGAATCAAAGCAGAATAACAATCATTTCATGATACTAATTGTTGCCTGTTGGAAAGGAAGGATGAAATGAGTTTTAGAGTGTCGGAAGTTAGTCGATAAACAGTGAACTTTCTGAGCAAAAGTTCATGATTAATGACATCGAAGGCTTTAACAAAAATCCACGAAGAGTACTCAGGAAGTGTGTTTGTTGTTTATGTTTGAAAGCCATCGATCAACAATCATGGTAAGAGCTGTTTGGCAAGAATGAGTCTCTCTAAATCCAGATTGATTAGGGTGTAGTACATCGAATTTTTTGACATGAGAAAGAAGAAGAAGAAGAAGAAGAAGAAGAGAAGAAGAGAGAGAGAGAGAGAGAGAGAGAGAGAGAGAGAGAGAGAGAGAGAGAGAGAGAGAGAGAGAGAGAGAGAGAGAGAGACTCGTGTTCTCACGTTCTATTGTTTAAGCAATCAGTGCCTATTGGCAAGAAGTATGGGAGGGAAAGAAGTACATGAAACTGGACATTTATAAACCCTTTTCTATTACAGACACGACCGTCAACTACTAACCAGTGATAATCATTGCATATGAAACAAAGAAACAATTATTAAAAACCTAGCACACCTTCACACACACAACACACACACACACACACACACACACACACACACACACACACACCACACACACACACACACACACACACACACACACACACACACACACACACACACACACACACACACACACACACACACACACACACACACATACACGGAGGGAGAGAGAGAGAGAGAGAGAGAGAGAGAGAGAGAGAGAGAGAGACAGAGACAGAGAGAGAGAGAGAGAGACAGAGAGAGAGAGAGAGAGAGTGAGAGAGAGAGAGAGAGTGAGGTTCTTTGACTTCATTAGACAACCTTTATTGCTTGTCTAAGGCATGAACCAGTGGCCGACAAAGGTCTTAGGTTACACTGAATTGCACTTTTCTGTCTTTAGCAGCATGGCTATGAACTTGGTTACAGAAATACTTGTTTAGTTCTGTGTTTTAAACAGTGGTGATTTTTTTTATTTTTAAAATATTCAACATTAAGTACGTTTATCTTAAAATAGCGTATCCTGGAGGCTGTAAAAAGAGTGGACATCATCCGCAGAAGTGTAACTGTAAAATGGGCGGCAAGGTTGCAATTCACATCTGATGTGTATCACAATTTGTTGCTATTTACTCCTGTTATATCCATTGTCAAAAACATAAACTTGCTACGAAAATATATTCCAGTATTTATTTTGATATGCTTTCTTTGTCTCAGTACACGTTTAAAGAGGGTCCTTTGGGCTTCACTAGACAAACTTCATTGCTTGCCTCGGACATGAACCATACTGGCTGACAAAGGTCATAGGATACACTGAATTGCACTTTTCTGTCTTTAACAGCACGGATATGAACTTGGTTATATAAACCATTGTTCAGTTTTGTGTTCTTAACATTGGTGATCGTTCATTGTTTTAAATATTCAACACAAAGTACGTTTATCTTAGTATAGCATATCCCTGACAGCTGTAAAAAAGAAAGTGGACATCATCCGCAGGTGTGCAACTGTAAAATGGGCGCAAGGTAGCAATTCACATTTGATATGTATCGTCTTTATTCAGTGTCCAAAATATAACCTTGGTACACACAAGTATGCTCCAATATTTACATCGACATGCTTTCTTTGTCTCTTTGCACGTTAAAGGAATTATTCAGATCAGAATGTGGTCTGAAAGATTTTCTCCCAGACCACAACATATAAAACAATCATCTATCCTGCGCAAGCTTAGAATTTTATATTCATGAACTTCACAACACTTTTCTTTCGTTCACTGGTTTTTGTTTACCTTCCTCTTTTGTCTTGAGAACAGAGACCTGACTGTCTTCCTGTAGCGAGATCCCATAGTGTAGTAAACAGCAATGTTAAAGCTAGAGTTGGCAAAAATAAATATTTCACCAATCCACAAAACAGTCATATAGAAATGTGGTTCCGTCGACCAACATTGATTTCTGGGAAAACGAAACAAATGATTGGAGTCAAAGCAATGGGGGAAAACACAGACGATGAACAGAATGGAAGTACCCACCAGCATCTTGGTGAGGGCCACTTCACGGGCAGAGATGAGGAGGCTGTTCCAGCACGCCATGTCACAATCTGACGAAGCTTTACAATGGTAACTATGTTGTCACCACTACAACAGTCATCACACATCCGGGCAAGCTAACACCAAACACAAAAGTATCCAGAATGTCAATTAACTGTTTATTACTATTATAAAATGTCCCAGCAACAAGTGACTTCATAACAGCACCGGACGTTGGATCGAAGACACAACCAACGCGGAATCGGAATGCCACGATGAAAAAACAGACCAAGCACTACGACGAAGTATGTAATAATAATGAGCAGAGCCATTGTTCTGGTGCGCAGAATTGTTTGAACTTTGAGTGGATTAAGGACACAATAGCATCTCTCACAGGCAATGATCGCTGAAAGAATCTGAGAAACAAAAAAGATTCCCTGTAGTGCAAAAAAAATGATTATTTGCTAAGAAAGTAATCATTGGTCCAAATCTTTCTTTGGTAGTGAATTGAAAATACAGCTGTTCACCATAAAGACATATTGCTGTGATCAATAGCAATTCATCCGCCAAGGACAAAGCAAACAGACACAGATTGACACGATCCTCGAATCCTTGAATATGGAACACCATCATATTGATGACGTTTCCTGGTCCACCAATCAGAAACAGGAACGCGACCACATTGTTTTTTATTCTGTAAAAAATGTTCTCTATTTCTGCACTTACTATGTTGTCAGGATTGTCCCATGGCAGAAAACTCCATTTCACTGAAAATGATTCTGACACAGCCATCATGAAGCGAAGTGTTGAGTCCCGCTGTCGCCAGGTTACTGTGTACAGACGTAGTATTTTGGATCGTGGAGTTGTGAACCAGAGAGCTTATCATTGTCAAACAAATGTCTTACACTTCAGATTCTCGTGCAGTTTCTTTTCTCAAAGTCTCTATGTGGTTTGCTACTTTCCATTTTCGTCCCGATGATGGCGCATTAACACACACACACACACACACACACACACACACACACACACACACACACACACACACACACACACACACACACACATATGGGGACAAGATAAAGAGTGTTTAACACTCCTATCTTCGGCTTTTGTGCGCTGTAGATTGATTTATGCTCAAGAAGTGTTCTTTAGTTCTCACACAGCATCTACTTAATAAGTTACAAAGTGTAGACTGCAAAGCATATAAACTTGCTCTTGGAGTTCCCACACATGCATGTAACATTGGACTTATAATGAAATTGGAATCTTACCTTTGAACCAGTTTCGAAAAGTGTCCGTCTCTAAATTTGTTTTAAAGCACCTTTCACAGAAAGGTTACTGTACAAATGAAGTATCTCTCAATTCATAGACAGATTTTGCTAAAAAAGAGCAAAAGACGTAAAATCAACTAAATCTATTCAGTCATACACATATACTCTTCTTAAAAAAAAACAACATTAACCAAAGTGAAATAGCCGTCAACTCGTCCCTTCCACCCATTCCCAAATGGAAACAAACCAAGGAAATTATGACACAAACTATACTGAACTAAACACAAAAAGATCCACCATTTTCTCTTAAAATATTATGTAAATTCTCATTTGGAAATCAGTATAAGGATCATCTTCAAATTTTTACAGACGGCTCAGTGTTAGATGACCATAGAACAGGAGCAGCTTTTATAATACCAAAATTAAAAGTAGAGAAATTATATTATATCTTGGCATACACTTGTCAATTTTTACTGCAGAATTAGTTGCTATTCTGATGTCCCTGAACATTGTTTTAAATTCTTCCATAGAAAATTGTCCACTTTTACTGTGCAGTGACTCACAGTCAGCTCTTTCGGCCTTACAGTCTTTAAATTCAAAAATTCGTTGTAAAACTATTACAGAAATTAATTACGTGACACATCTCCTATCGGTGAAAAGAATAAATGTGACGTTCTGTTGGGTGCCCTCACATTGTGGAATCTCAACAAATGAGAAAGTTGATCAAGCTGCTCGGAGAGCAGCTCGAAATATTGAAGGCACGACTGCACTGAACATACCGTTAGACCTATCAGAATGTTATACCTTGTTTAACAAAGCATCTCTTAACAGTTTCAAAAGGTTATTGAAAGACACAGATAGTCAATATTATCACAACTGTATACGTCCTAATCCTGACATTCACCCCAAGACGCAATTGGACAAATTAGTAAGTCCGATATCTAGAGAGGTAGTAACCTTAATTCATAGGATGCGTTTGAATTCACTTCGAACCAAATACAGCAAAAAATGTTAAATGCGTATGTGGGAAAATTCTTAGTGTAAGTCACCTATTACTAGATTGTCCGAGAGCAAAGAATACAGTGCACAAGGCCGGTACTAATGTTTCAAATGATAGATCGACACCACTGACATTACCTAAAATGTTAAATAATTATGCTTTTCTTAGTTCATTATGCCCACATTTATTACGCAGTCCAGTAGGAATTTATCTTTAACTTTCAATAACCCCTCATATACAAAAAGAAATTACACACACACACACACACACACACACACACACACACACACACACACACACACACACACACACACACACACACACACACACACACACACACACACACACACACACACACACACACACACACACACACACACACACACACACACACACACACACACACACACACACACACACACTCTCTCTCTCTCTCTCACACACACACACACACACACACACACACACACACACACACACACACACACACACACACACGCACGCACGCACACACGCACGCACGCACGCACGCACGCACTCTGTCTGTAATCACTTTAAGTGGAAAGATGTTAAACTGAAGAACAACACACACACACACACACGTACGCACGCACGCACGCACGCACGCACACACTCTTTGAATCTTGAGTTCTCATGTGCATTATCAGACACGCTTACGTGCCTGCACCCACTCACGCACGCAGGTAGCCTCTCCTACTGGTGCAGTGTTCTCTGTCATAATCACCATTGTCTAAATTGAAATAAAGACAGGGGTGAAAAATTAACTTCCTAGCAAAGCAGGAATCTTCCAAGAAAAAAACAAAAAAACAAAAAAAAAAAAAAAAAAAAAAAAAACGCCATTACTGACCATGTTCTGATATTTCCTCAGTAACTATTATCAATAAATCAGAGAAGTAACTTTCTGTTACCGTGTGGCGAAGTGGTTAGCGTCGCGGACTCCCGGATGGGAGGTCGTGGGTTCGAATCCTATCAGAGTCATGCGCGTTTTTTTTTTTCTGCCCCGACTAGCTCCTAGCCAGAGCTGAGTTTGCTGCAGACTCAGTTGGGAAGACTGGGACCACACAGTCGAGTTTCATCCACTTAAGGGATGCGTTTCTGAGAGTGTTGCTCAAATTTCCTGACCAACACTGCAGGTGCCTGTATCTCTCGGGCCTGGTTGACGCCGGGATATATTATGAAAGAAAGCATAGAGTACAGCCGTATCGTGTTGTCTCAGACCGAAATGGAAATCCATAGCATCATCTTAATCATCCTCATTCTCATCGACCAGCATTAAAAAAAAAATGTTTCAGATTCTGTGGCCCTTCGTGCCCTTCTTTCGTGGTGACCTCAACTTAGATGTCCTCTCCACGTCTGTGGCCTTGATTTGGTTCCGTCGGAGTCACCGGTATCGGCGAGTCCATGGGGGTTGTCGTTGGACGGACGTGGTGGCGCCCTCTGGAGGGAGAACTCATACACACTGGCTCCGCGCCTAAGGAATTATTGTCGTTAGTAGGGGGCTTAGAAGGTGGTGTCCTGCGTATGTTAGATCAGAACAGGCGCCACTGAACACCACTGAAGTGACTCAGCAGCAGTGCAGTGTCTACTCCGGTGGGTTGCCTCTTGACGACTTGACTTTGACTTCTCCCTGTAGATTGCCTGTGCCAGGACTGCGGCGGGGCCGACTGGGCTGTGGCTGTGAACAGAGTGTCGGCATCAGCGGCGTGGGTGCACCGCCTATGAGGTGGCGCAGAGGTTGGGACAGCAAAAACAAACAAAAACCAAAGAAAAACAAACAAACAAACACCAACAAAATTTCTGTTGCCATGATAACAGGCACACAATCCATCAACAGGGAGCAGTCTGTGTCAAGTTGTCATGAGGCAATCCACAACAACTGGCACTGCACTGCTGGCGAATCATTACTGTGGTGCTCAGTGGCTCCAATCTGATCCAACGTACTCAGGACACCACCTAGTAAGCCCCTTGTTGACGACAATAATTGCTTACTGGTGGAGCGAGCGTGAATGTGCGGCCCGTTGCAGAGAGCGCACGTTGAGTGAAAATTCCCATGAACTTGTTGACACCAACGACCTCGAAACAACCTCACCAAGGTCACATACATGCAGAAGAAATCAAAACTGAGGTCACTGGGAAATCAGGGCATGAAGAGGCACCCAATGCGAGACATTTTCATGCTGATCAATGAGGATATCTAACATGATGCTTTGAGTGCTTTCGGTCTGAGATTGCCTGATGGGGCTGTGCTCTATGCTTACTTTCATAATACGTCCCGTCGTTATTCAGGTCCCAGCGATACAGACACATCAGGTTTGGTTAAGAGATTCGAGAAACATTTACAGGGACACATTTGTTAAGTGGATTAGACCATAAGAAAAAATCCACAAATACATGACTCTGATGGAAATTGAATCCACGACTTCCAAGCCACTTCACAGCGGTGGCTGGTAGGATTACGTATACGCAGAGTGTGCCATGCTAAAATCTTGTTTCGTAAGCTATAAGAGCACATTGAGAGAGAGAGAGAGAGAGAGAGAGAGAGAGAGAGGGGGGGGAGGGGGGAGAGGGAGGGAGAGAGAGAGAGAGAGGAGAGAGAGAGAGAGAGAGAGAGAGAGAGAGAGAGAGAGAGAGAGAGAGAGAGAGAGAGAGAGAGAGAGAGAGAGAGAATACGAATACGAATACGAAAAATTATTCAGATTATGGCTGGAGCCCCATACTGAAGGGGTGATACCCGCAATACACATACTACCAATAGTATCAGGGGAAAAATGTAAAGAAAAAAGACTATATGCATCACATAGTAATATTACGAATGTACAGTTACGAAGTCAAATGGCTTCATAATTGTACACAGCAAGATCTAAAAGAATGATCATTTTTCTTGATGCTCAAAGTAAGTTTAGTCTAAATTACACGGTTCAGATTAATGCTTAGGTTTATGAATGTTGCTCTAAGTCATGAAAAACAGGTCA
>JADBJO010003302.1:247446-253556 GCA_016801955.1 Conus betulinus
TTTGGTAGGGAGCAAATGAAGAATCAGGAAGATTTTAACGTTTTTGTCCGGTTGTTGTCAGTGTGTACTTCATTTTCTGTGGATGTGGACATATGCGAATTTGTTCTGACCAGTCAACTGAGTGGTTGATATTCTCCTGAAGAGCTGTTGAGACCTCAACAACATTAGTGCTATTGGTGTGTAAAGTTATGTTATCAGCAAACAAACTCGCATACTAATGGTAATAATGATAATAGCATCCATCTGTCACAAGAGACAATATTGTTGCGCGGTGAATTAGTCAGACTCTGTTGCAGTTGCTGCAGGTGAAGTCTCGATCATGAATGTCTGTTGCTACTAAACATAATTCTTTGCCATCTGCGGCGCCTCTGTCCTTTCCACTGGGCCTCTCTACTCTGCTCTGCTTGTTTGATGCCAGCCTTGTTGGTGGACCACCAGCTGACCCGGCCTGAAGCTGCTGACTACAGGTCTACTGGGTCGAGACTGCCTGCCTGCAGGCTGTGCTTACACACATCTTAGTAGGGCGGGCTCTCCTGTCGGTCTTGAGCCCATAGCCAGCTGACCATACAGCTTGTCCTTTGGGATGCCACCGTTGTCCTTGCGGCTGACGTGGCCAAACCCAGTGCAGGCATCTCTGTGCCAGCATGCCGAACACACTGGGCATCTCCGGCTGGGCCAGGACGTCCTGGTTGGTGGTACGGTGCTGCCAAGCGATGCCCAGGATTGTTTGAGTGAGCGCAGGTACAAGGCATTCAGTCTGCATTCTTGTCGAGAGTACAGGGTCCATGCTTTGATTCCGTAGAAAAGAGTGCTCAGCATGCAGGCTTGGCACACTTTCATCTTGGTGTTTGACGTTAGGATGGTTTTTTTGTCCCAGACTCTCTTTGCTACATGGGCCATCACAGTTCCAGCCTTGCTGATTTACACGTTCAGCTCAGCGTCCAGAGAGAGATTGCTGGAGATGGTGGAGCCCAGGTAGGTGAAGCCATTGGCCACATCGAGGGTTTGATCGCCGATGGAGATACGGAGCGTGTTGCTGGCCTCTTGGCCAATGATGTTTGTTTTCTACAAGCTGATAGCGAGGCCAAACTCGGCGTAGGCATCCGCAAAGCAGGTGATGAGCATCAGTGAAGCAGGTGATGAGTTGTTGTAGCGCTTCTTCAGGGTGGGCAGTGAGAGTAACATCTCCTTGATGAGGACTTCCACACCTTTATCTTTGCTTGGAGGCATGCCAGGTTGAAGAGGCTTCCATCACTGCTAGTGTGGAGGAAGATGATGTCTTGAGACTGTCAGCACAGAAGCAGGGAGAAGAAGATGGTAAAGAGTGTGAGTGAGCATGCAACTTTGTTTTACACCGCGCTTGATTGGGAAGAGGTCTAAAAATAAATGGTCGTATTTGACAGTGCTATTCATGTTGTCATGGAAGGACTTGATCATCTTTAGGAGTTTAGGGGGACATCCAATCCTGTGTAGTAGAGTAAAGAGTCCTGACCTACTGACCAAGTCGAACGCCTTGGTCATGTCGATGAAGGCAACGAATAATGGTCTTCTCTGCTCGTGGCACTTCTCTTGTAGTTGCCTCGGGGAGAATATCATGTCGATCGTCAACCTGGCAGCTCTGTGCCTTTGGACACACTCGTAGCGGGGTAGCTGTAGCCTGTTGAGGATGACACGGGCGGAGGCTTTGCCAATAATGCTGAGGGATAGTCCACGATAATTGTTGCAGTCGCTGTGGTCCGCTTGGTTCTGGTAAAGCATGATTATGTTTGCATTGCGCATGTCCTGGGAGTACGCTCCCTTCCTCCCAACACTGCAGCACAAGCTCATGGAGATGACTGAGGGGAGAAACTCTCCATGCCAGCTTTGGTGTCTTCTGCAGAAATGCCCTTAATACAGAGCTTTACGACAGGCTAGCAAGTCGATGGCCTTGCTGAGTTCCACGATAGTGAGTGGGGCGTCGAGTTCTTTCAAGGCAAGCAGCAGGGAGGTGGTGTTCTCAATGGCTGTTTGGGTGACTACCTTCTCCCTGGAGTACAGCTCCTGGTAGTGCTCCGTCCATCTCTCCATGTGTTTTCTGCAGTCGGTGATTCCCTCCCGTGATGAAGATTTGAGAGGATCAATCTTGATGGCGCTAGGGCCAAACGCTTTCTTCATGCCTTCGTACATTTCGTGGATTTTGCCAATTACGGCGATCTGGATGCCCTGGTACAGGTTCAACAGTACTCATTCGCACATTTACGGGTGGTCCGGTTGGTGTTGTTGTGAGCTTTGCAGAGTGCTGGTAGCGTCTTCATTGGGGGCTCTCTATTGTGATTGAGGAGTGTGGCTTGCTTAGCAGAAATGACAGGCTCCATTTCCACAATTCCTGCATCAAAGCAGTCTTCATTTTTTCTCACTCTCTTCTCATAGATGTCTGAAGTGGATTGGTAAATGACATCGTAGATTTGGTTCGATCATGATGAAGCGCAGTCTGTTGGGCAGTCCTCTAGGACCTCGTCAATAGTTCTGGCGAAGCGTTCGTACAGTTCGGGAACTGACGTCATGGCTGTGTGATTCGAGGATGTCCCTCCTGCTTGGAGCAGCAGATTCGTTTGGGCTGAAGATGCACCTTGCTGCTGACTAGGGAGTAGTCAGTATCGCAGTCAGCGCTATGATAGCTGCAGGTGATGAGCACATGGTTGCGCAAGGGTCTTCAGGTGATCACAAAGTGCAACTGATGCAAGTGACGGGATCTGAGGTGCCCTCAGGACACTCTGTGGTGGTGTGGCATGGTGAGAAAGACGATGTTCATGATACAGAGGCCGAGGAGGGAGCAAAGCTCGAGTAGCCACTGTCCATTGTCGTTGAGTTTTGCAAATGCCAAAGTGACTGATGCAGCAGGGCCAGGATCTGTGGTCTGCACCAAACCGGACGTTGAAGTCCCTGAGCAGGAACAGGTGTTCCTTGGAAGGTTTCTCCACTATCTTGGGTTTCAGATTTTCATAGGACTTATACTTAACCCTGGCTGAAGAGCAGCGTGTGGGGGCGTAGACGCTAAGGATGTTTGTCTGTCCCAAAGAGGTCGTGTGACCTGGAGAGAGAGGGGATTCGCGCTTTCCATGTGGAAGTTGATTCAACTGAGGATAGGAGATAGTTTCACACTGCGAATCCGATGCCATACAGTCGGTGCTCCTCTGGCTCCAGGCCTTTCCAAAAGAACGTGCAGTCCTCCCTGGGGCTGACGCTGGAGGGGAGTCTTGTCTCATGCAACACAGCAATGTTGATTTTGAACCTCTTCAGCTCGCGGTCGATGATGGCTTTTCCTGGCGTCGTCAACTTGCGGAGGTCATCAGAAGGGTGATGACACATCGCTCTGACGCTCCAATTGCCAGCTGCAAGGGTGACAGTTTGAATTTCTTTTCCCCTTTATTGCCCTGGTGCAGGGTTTACGGTTTGCGCTTCGGTCTTTCTGAGCTCTAAGCACCCACTGACGCAGGTAGACTGTGGCGGGTCAGCATCATATTGACTGGGTGCTGCAGAGCTTGAGGCATATGGCAGCTGACCAGTGAAACGCGATGGTGTCTCCCACCATCGGAACAACCCGTAGCGCTTGAGCTTACGACAGTACGTTATGGGTCTTTAATTCGTAACTGCTGTCTCCTGTGTTGTTTCTGTCATTGGGACAGCAGCACTGCAATGACCTCTCCAAGGCGCACGCCTGGCTGAAGTCTGTGGAGATCCTGGTGTGCCCAGTCCCCAGAATCCCTCTTTCAGCTTTGCTGACATGATCCAATGGAAAGGAGAAGCCAGCACAGTATGTGTACCAGCGCAGCTACAGCAGGTGCTGCTGTTCTACCAAACAGTGGTACTTTGAATGAAATTTGTACTGGCGGCCAGAGCAGCAGCTGACGCTGATGACTTTTCCAGCTGTTGAGCCACATAATTATGAGCCTGTTTTGGAGGAAATAGAGGTTTCAACACATCTCAGTTAACAGATGGATTGTCTTGTGATGACAATCCACAATTCCTGCATCAAAGCAGTCTTCATTTTTTCTCACTCTCTCTCTCATAGATGTCTGAAGTGGATTGGTAAATGGACCATCGTAGATTTGGTTCGATCATGATGAGCGCAGTCTGTTGGGCAGTCCTCAGGACCCGTCAATGGTTCTGGTGAAGCGTTCGCACAGTTCGGGAACTGACGTCATGGCTGTGTTGATTCGAGGATGTCCCTCCTGCTTGGAGCAGCAGATTCGCTTGGGCTGAAGATGCACCTTGCTGCTGACTAGGGGAGTAGTCAGTATCGCAGTCAGCGCTCTATGATAGCTGAGGGTGATGAGCACATGGTTGCGCAAGGGTCTTCAGGTGATCACAAAGTGCAGCTGATGCCAGTGACGGGATCTGGGGTGCCTTCAGGACACTCTGTGGTGTGGCATGGTGAGAAAGACGGTGTTCATGATACAGAGGCCGAGGAAGGAGCAAAGCTCGAGTAGCCACTGTCCATTGTCGTTGAGTTTGCAAACGCCAAAGCGACTGATGCAGCAGGGCCAGGATCTGTGGTCTGCACCAAAACGGACGTTGAAGTCCTTGAGCAGGAACAGGTGTTCCTTGGAAGGTTCCTCCACTATCTTGGGTTCCAGATTTTCATAGGACTTATACTTAACCCTGGTGAGAGCAGCGTGTGGGGGCGTAGACGCTAAGGATGTTTGTCTGTCCCAAAAAGGTCGTGACCTGGAGAGAGAGGGGATTCGCGCTTTCCATGTGGGAAGTTGATTCAACTGAGGATAGGAGATAGTTTGACACTGCGAATCGATGCCCGAGCTACAGTCGGTGCTCCTCTGTCTCCAGGCCTTTCCAAAAGAACGTGCAGTCCTCCCTGGGGCTGACGCTGGAGGGGAGTCTTGTCTCATGCAACACAGCAATGTTGATTTTGAACCTCTTCAGCTCGCGGTCGATGATGGCTTTTCCTGCGTCGTCAACTTGCTGGAGGTCATCAGAAGGGTGATGACACATCGCTCTGACGCTCCAATTGCCAGCCGCAAGGGTGACAGTTTGAATTGCATGGTGCAGAGTTTACGGTCTGCGCTTCGGTCTTCCTGAGCTCTAAGACCCACTGACGCAGGTAGACTGTGGCGGATCAGCATCATATTGACTGGGTGCTGCAGAGAGCGCTTGAGGCATTATGACAGCTGACCAGTGAAACGCGGATGGTGTCTCCCACCATGGGAACACCCGTAGCGCTTGAGCTTACGACAGTACGCTCTGGGTCTTTAATTCGTAATGCTGTTCTCCTGTGTTGTTTCTGTCATTGGGACAGCAGCACTGCCAATGACCTCTCCAAGCGGCACGCGCCTGGCTGAAGTCTGTGGAGATCCTGGTGTGCCCAGTCCCAGAATCCCTCTTTCAGCTTTGCTGACATGATCCAATGGAAAGGAGAAGCCAGCACAGTAGTGTACCAGCGCGCTACAGGAGGTGCTGCTGTTCTGCCAAACAGTGGTACTTTGAATTGAAATTTGTCCTGGCGGCAGAGCAGCAGCTGACGCTGATGACTTTTCAGCTGTTGAGGCCACCATAATTATGAGCCTGTTTTGGAGGTAATAGAGCTTTCACACATCTCAGTTAACAGATGGATGTCTTGTGATGACAAGCATTAATCACGTCATCAGTCTCTATTGGCCTCTATTGTTACACCAATAAAATTTAGATAATCTAAGATGAACGACAGTAGACAGAAAGAAATGAGAGATAAATGTAAGAGATCACATTATGAGCATCTTAGAGTACCAAAAGGTTTCCTTGCAGTGTTGGCTACAAGATGAAGGTACACACAGTCATTCACTCCTAGACGTGAACCCTGTGATGAGACCAGCTATAACCAATATCAATTTGTAACGAGGGAAAAATGTCGTCATGTTTTTATCTAAAAATACCTGGCAGCTATGGTCATCTCCGAACCTTCAAATTACTCAGTCAAGCACAACAGAGAAAAAACAGTGTAACCAATGAAGTCCTTGTTGTCCCTACAGTGTGTCTTTGGTGTGACAATAGACATCAACTTCCAATGGGCCCTGTTAATTTCACTTGGAGCCATGGGTTTAGCCATATACGGGTTGAAAACTCACAGCACATGCCAC
>JADBJO010003303.1:0-7500 GCA_016801955.1 Conus betulinus
CCGGCGTCAACCGGCCCGAGAGATACAGGCACCTGCAGTGTTGGTCAGGAAATTTGAGCAACACTCTCAGAAACGCATCCATTAAGTGGATGAAACCGACTGTGTGGTCCCAGTCTTCCCAACTGATTCCGCAGCAAACTCAACTCTGGGTAGGAGCCGGTCGGGGGCAGAAAAACCCACATGACTCTGATGGGATTCGAACCCACGACCTCCCAGCCGGGAGTTCTTGCCTGCCTGTCAATGCATGCAGTAATGAGCTTTTACAATGGTGACGAGAGGTGCATTTAGAGGACACGTCATAACAATATATGTATTCTCTTTAGCTTTCTCCCCCAGGTTAAAACAAACAAACAAACAAAACCCCGAACAAATGGTGTGTGCATGTGTTGCGGGTCAGGGTGGGGGTCTGAGGGTTTCCGCTCAGTTTAAACTTCCAATCTTGACAGGTTTGGACAAGAAATCAGCCCTGCTTGTCAGCTTACCGCTCGGATGCCGGTTCCCAGAGAAAAATAAAAGCAGCAGAAAATCAAAGAGGCTCACAGTATTAAGAACACGTTTTTTCGACCACCGCCGTGGCGAAGTGGTTAGCGTCGCGGACTCCCGGCTGGGAGGTCGTGGGTTCGAATCCCGACCGGCTCCTACCCAGAGTTGAGTTTGCTGCGGACTCAGTTGGGAAGATTGGGACCACACAGTCGAGTTTTCATCCACTTAATGGATGCGTTTTCTGAGAGTTGTTCAAATTTCCTGACCAACACTGCAGTTGCCTGTATCTCTCGGGCCTGGTTGACGCCGGGATATATTATGAAAGGAAGCGTAGAGTACAGCCCTGTCATGTAGTCTCAGACCGAAACGGAAATCCGTAGCATCATCTTAATCATCCTCATTCTCATCGATCAACATAAAAAAAATGTCTCAAATTCTGTGGCCCTTCATGCCCTTCTCTCATGGTGACCTCAATTTCGATGTCCTCTCCACGTTTGTGGTCTTGGTTTGGTTCCGTCGGGGTCACCGGTATCGGCGAGTCCATGGGGGCTGTCGTTGGACGGACGTGGTGGCGCCCTCTGGAGGGAGAGCTCACTCACGCCGGCTCCGCGACTAAGCAATTATTGTCGTCAGTAGGGAGCTTAGTAGGTGGTGTCCTGCGTATGTTAGTTCAGAACAGGCGCCACTGAACACCACCGAAAATGACTCAGCAGCAGTGCAGTGTCTCCTCCGGTGGGTTGCCTCTTGACGACTTGACATTAACTGCTCACCTGTGGATTGCCGGTGCGGGGCTGCTGCGGGGCCGACCGGGCTGTGGCTGTGGACGGGGTGTCGGAATGAGCGGGGTGGGTGCACTGCTTCTGAGGTGGTGCATAGGTTGGGACAGCAAAAAACAACAACAACAACAACAACAACAACAAAACTAGTTTTTCAACCGCCGTTCTTCTAACGTACGTCACACGATACACCCAGGTGAGAATGCCAGACGTTCAAGCCGACACCGCCGATTTCTTAACTGGTGCTCAAAAAATAAATCAGCCAGAACCACCTTCTCGATTTCTGCCGCCTGTTTCTTTCAGTCTACTATACTGGGCCCAATGGTAAAGTAGCGGTGGAATGGGTCGACCTAAATACACTTTTTTATCATGCAACTCGTAGGAATTTGGGTCCGGCCGGAGCAGTTCTCTTCTGCCATTTGATCGTCGAGCCAGTAATAATCACCTGCGTACCAGCAGACCTGATCTTTAGCTTATAATGCTAAATGCAGACAAAGCCTTTTGCCATATCAAGGCATGCCATGAAATGCTTTTAAAAAAAAAAATAGTTTGAAATTGTTACTTATCATCGAATGTCAGATGCAGACTCTAACCAAGGTCACTCACAGCTACAGAGGAAAACTGAGACTATGCAGGACCCTTAAAGGCAATGAAAACTGCACCTCGTGTCTTGCAATTGTCTTTCCTACCCAACGGTCTACGCTAAATGCTGTCCGTACGGTAGATAAACACACATGAAAGAGGCAGGATACAATAAAAATTTTTTTCTGAGATCCTGTTCTGGCATATCTCAGACATATGTTCAAGCAAACTGAAATATATCTTTTTTTTTTTCAAATCCATGCGTATAGAAGTCGAAAGACATATCCCATTCCTTGGTAAGGAAACCCAGCATAGATAATGGGACGTTCGAATTTTAAGAAATGATACAAAACGAGACCAGACGGTTTGGGTCAATTTCTGAATTTCGGATCTCTCTCTCTCTCTCTCTCTCTCTCTCTCTCTCTCTCTCTCTCTCTCTCTCTCTCTCGTGCTCTGCGTGCACGTCTGAGTGCGCACGCGCGCTCGTGTGCAGATATAAAAAAAAAATCTGTATGGTGCGTGCGTGCGTGGACGTATGAGTGCTTCACGCAGTGTGTGCGCAGATAGATTAAAACTTCAACAGTGACCAATGGCGCGTATGGACATGTGTGATCTCATATCCCTTCACTTCCAGCCATCTGCGAGGATCGCACTAAAACTTCAACAGTGGTGTGCAGAGCGAACGAACGTTGTGCATCACAGAACTGGGAGCAGTGCTTTTGACTAAAAAAAAAAGAAGTCAAAAAAAACCTAACCATGCTGAGTAATGCTTTTGCTCCTACCCTAGGGAGGGCCCCCAGACCCCCCTCTGAAAAAACACTTCTGATGTGTGAATTATCCAATGGGTGGCGTTTCTTTCGTAAGAGGAGACGCCACGACCACCACCACCCTCACCTTAAAAAAAAGGACAGAAGAGGCCTCCAGTACCCCCCCCCCCCCCCCCCCACCCCACCACCACCACCCCATCTCCCTCTCGCTTTAAAAGTAGTTTGGAAAAGAACACTCAACCATACCCGAGCCCTCCTCCCTCCCCTCCCCTCCCCCATCTTTTTACCAAATGTCCGCCGTATTTGCTTTCCTTGTTTCAATTCATGCTGATGCCTGGGCACGTTTTCTCCCTTCTCCCACTGAGGGAGGTGGACCTCCTGGACCTCAACCTCTCCTCTCTGGAACCCCTCTTCTCTCTTAATTCACACACACACACACACACACACACACACACACACACACACACACACACACACACACACACACACACACACACACACGCACGCACGCACGCACGCACGCACACACGCACACACCGCTAGTTTCTCACCTGCATCTCTGTCTGGCGGGGTTCTCTTGTGTTGCCGGCTCTGGTCCTGGCGGAGGTCTCTGCGGGCGGCAGTGGCCCCTCCTCCCAGCGGTTTCTCTCTCCTCTGGCAAGTCCTCTCGCTTCTGGTGCCTGTTGCTCTTCGTAGCGGTCGCCTTCCCCCCCCGTCCCCCCCCCCCCCCCCCCCCATAATTTCTTTTTCTCGTTCATATTCCATCGTTTAAGAGATGGCGGAAACGTAAAGTTGTTGTTGCACCGGTGTACCGAACATGAGAAGCTGGTGGTTTTTTTCGTTCTTTTTCTTGTCCTAAATGTTATCTGTTTTTGTCTGAAGAAGACACAAGAGGTCGAAATGCATTGCGTCTTGTCTTGTACTTTGTTGGTCTATGTCCTTCGCGGTAACTAACCCCCCTCTGTTTTCATATTTTGCTTCATTTTCCGCCCTCAATCACTCCGCTTTGAAACCTATTTGTTGAGCTTTCTGTCGAGAGCTTGTCCCCTCTTACGGGGAGTAAATGTGGATGTAGCCAATTCTTCAAGGCTCTAGGCTTATTTGTGCGAGTTGTCTCCTAGTTTCTTTTTCAGAATAATCTGGTGTCTGGGGCAGAGCGGGATATGGACATGCGAGCATGTCGAATGTCTCTTCGCCTGTACAAAGTACCTTAAGAGATCGCCCTCACACTGACGTCACAAAGTCTGATCAGCCTCTGCAGAAGGGTGCCGTAGTCAAATGGCTAGAGCATTTGCCCGCGGAGGCGACGGCTTTGAGTTCGAACCACAAATGGGGTCGGATTTTTTTTTTTTCGGCTCGAAAACCCTCTCTGTACGCAGCAGTAAACGGGTATCCAGTTCACTTTAGAGAAGGTTAGAGACGGTGAAAGACCAAAGATAGGCGCCGCCTTCCAACATGCCATGCCATAGACAAGGTGAATTTTTCTGACTGTTCACTGCCCCTATGGTCGAAAGTCTATGAGAACTTTAGACCTTTTATCGCGCAGTGCGGTGGTTAGTGTCGGGAGTCGCAGGCTGGGAGGTCGTTGGTTCGAGTTACGTCAGAGGCGTCATCTTCACACACACACACACACACCCACCCCCCTCCTTCCCGGCCGGATCTAGTGTAAAGTGAGCGTTTTTTTTTCTTATCTCAAACAAAAGACTAGTCCACAGAATCCTATTTCATTTAATGGACAACTGGTACTGAAACCTAACAAGACACTTGAATGCCCAAAAGGGAATCAACTGTGATCTAAAATAGAGACATTTTGACCCCAACATTTTTTGTTCTTTTTGCTTGTTTGTGGATGCAGTCTTTTCCTTTTTAACAACTTGTTCAGGGTAGACCAAGCACTAGCAAAATATAATTAAACATCTAGTCAGTGCACGATCAGTTAGCACCCAGCTCTCTCTCTCAAGCTCCTTTTTTTTTTTTTTTTTTTTTGTTTTGATCAAACCAAACAGGAATATGCTAAATGCGTACATTGCAGCTTGAGGCAAAAAAAAATGTTTATTTACTTTAATTTGGGGACTCAGCTACCACACTGTGTGATGCTATCGGGTCGGTCTGGCCCACTGGTCTACAACTTGTCAAAATGTAAAAACTCGTAGCCTGACAATTAAAATCCTTCTTTTACAAACAAAAAAAAAAAAAAAAAAGGGGGGGGGGGGGGGGGCTACGAGCTCTATTCACCGTTTATTCTTTATTTAGGTTAGATTTATTGGTCACATGCCCCCCCCCCCCCCCCCCCCAAAAAAAAAAAAAAAAAAAAAAAAAAAAAGTGACAAGGTCATATGACTGTGCTCACAATACGGACAGAGGGAAGGAAAGAACCCTTTTATGTTTGAAATAGGAAACCGTTACGAGAGTATGGGAGAGGAGGGTTTCCTTTCCTATCCCTCTTCCATACAAGTTGTGTGAGTGAGGGGGGAGGAAGGGGGGAGGGGCGTTAGAAAATCAAGGTCCGCATTGATGCAATAAGACTTTGAGGATGCTTTGAAATGTCAAGGGAACATACGCCATTGCCTTTTTCATTTCACTAAAACACGTTTTAATATTTGACGAAAAACTTTAACGTAAAAATTGCGTTAAAGGAAATTTTACTGGTGTTCAGGCGGGTGGCGACAGAGCGACCGAGAGAGAGAGAGAGAGAGAGAGAGAGAGAGAGAGAGAGAGAGAGAGAGAGAGAGTGGGGGGGAGAGAAGGAGAGACAGACATACAGCAGACAGATACAGACGAACAAATGCACGGATGGGCGGGACGGTCAGACAAAGACAGAGACAGGGGGAATGAAAATACACAGAATTTATAGACACCAAGCAGTGAAGTCAGAGAGAGAGAGAGAGAGAGAGAGAGAGAGGGAGCGAGTGAGGTAGGGAGGGAGAGAGAGAGAGGATGGCTGCGAAACGAAAAGCAAAAAGAAACTGAAGGAGATCAGTATGGAGGGGTGTGCATGTAAATCCTGCCTACATGAGCTTACCGACAATTGATTTAAAATTAGGAGATATGGGGTGTGGAAGGGCAGAGAGAAAGAGAGAGAGAGGGGGGGGGAGGGAGGAGGGGGAGGGAGGGGGAGGAGGAAGAGAGCGAAGAAGAGAGGGAGGGAGGAAGAGGAAGGCAGAGAAGGAGAGACAGAGAGGGAGGGGTGAAGGAGGGGAGGGAGAGGGAGGGGGAGAGAAGATGGGCGGGGGGGGGTGGGAGGGAGAGAGAGAAAGAGGAAGGAAGGTGGACAGACACACAGAGATACAGAGAGAGAGGAAGAGAGACACAGAGAGTGAGGCGTGGGTGGAGATGGATGGATGATGAAAATGCTCCTTGGTGGAAGCCACTTTCAGGGAGGGAGAAACAGACAGACAGACAGACAGACAGGGGGGGGGGGGGGGGGGGGGGGGGGGGGGGGAGAGTTTTCATGATATTTTAGACCATAACACTGCAAGAATTAAATTAATTTCATCTCGGTTAAAAACAAAAATAAAGGTTGCTCGTTGAAGCCATGCAAGTGGAGAAGGGGAGAGGCAGGGAGAGAATAAATCTGGTCAGACTTAGTTTTCCTCAAATCAGCAAACAAGGCCATTTTATCAGGCTACCCTAAACAAACCGACATGTCATTTTTAAAAGAATCAATATTTTTTCCTACCCCCCCCCCCCCCCCCCCCCCCCCCCCCCCCCCCTCCCGTCCATCCACACACATCCCGCTGATTTAGGAAAGGTGTCTTCTACCCCTACCCCTCCATTCTTTTTCCACCCCCCCCCGCCCCCCACTCAATTGAAAACAAAATGTATGTGCTTGACCCCCACTCCCTCCACCCCCCCCCCCCCCCCCCCCCCCATCACATCGCTAGCGTTCGATTAAAGAAAATCGTAAACATATCCAGCAGACATTATCCTAGTCACCTCGCAGTTTAACTACCTCCGCTCGTCTCCTTAGACACACACACACACACACACACCCTATCACACCTTGGTAGTATGTTCAGAAGCGAAGGGGAGGATGGGGATGCGCCGCGGTGGGGGGGGGGGGGGGGAAGCGCGGCGGGGGGCGGGGGGCGGAGAGGGCAGTGGACATGTTTCATCTCGCACGTCCCCTTTCCCCTAGAGCTTATCGTCAATACAGTCAATCTGATTTACTGAAATGCACTGGCACAGTAAGTTAGTTTTTATATCATGTCAGTATTTTTTTTTTTTTTTTTTTTTGGGGGGGGGGGTTATCATTTCTGCAATCGATCCTTGGTATTTGACGGGAGTAGGGTTTCAAAGGTATTCTTCCCACACAAAAAAAGAATCATTTTATGTATGCAGGCCCTTATTGTTCGATTTCAACGACAAAAAAATTAGGACTTTGTGAGATCAGTCAAACTGACACTTCACACACATTTAAAACTTCAGTGTGCTCTTATAGCTTCCCTTCAATTTGAACGTTGAATTGGGTATAACAACGAAATTAGTGTCTCTTTCAAGACCCTTCATTTTCATGACCAAAGACAGACACACTTTTCTCTCTGTGTCTCTCGCTCTGTCACACTCACACTTACCGACTTAGACGAGCCCTTCATGCTAACGTCGCAGTTTTGTTGTCCGTCGTTCTGTAGACAGTGAAATCAAATATGCGCGCGAACTTTGCACGCTGCGGCGAACATTGCATGCTGGGACGAACTTTGCATGCTGGGGTATTATCCCCAACGCCACACTCTCACATGCACATGTGTCACGTGCTGCGGAAAGTAGTCAAAAGTCAACTGTGCTTGTTCACTGACTCTGCTTGTGTGTGTGTGTGTGTGTGTGTGTGTGTGTGGTGTGTGTGTGTGTGTGTGTGTGTATGGTGAGTGCTGGTACACACACACACACACACA
>JADBJO010003303.1:12500-17500 GCA_016801955.1 Conus betulinus
ACCGTATAACCAGTCTTAAAGGGAGATCAATTCTGAATCAGCTTCTATGCTTCCATCCGTATTTTCGGTAGTTCAGAAATATAGAGCAACATAGGGGTGGGGCTAAACATGTTAACCTCCTGTTACGCCACTAAAATATGAAGAGGAATGTGTGATTTAGAATATAAAAGAATCTCGTGCACCAGAATAAAATCCTCTGTCCTTCCAGTTTCACCCACAGTGGAAAATACAGGAGTCCATTTTGTTATGTGTGTTCTCTAAATCTCAACTACCCCATCTCCACACCGCCTCTCCAGCCACCACCCCCCCCCCCCCCCCCCCCCCCCACACACACACACACACACACACTCCTGCTTACCACTAGTGGAGTTAAGTGTAAATAGTCCACTATCGTTCTAGTAAGAAAAGGGCCTTCCTAAGGGGGGGGAAAAACAATCAAACAAGTAAATACACTAAGAAAAGAACAAACAACCAAGCCATTCAAACCAACCAAACAACAAAAACGTAAGAAAAAAAAAAGGGTTGAAACGAAAACCCTAAAAGTCTTGACTGGAGGACAACAAAAATAAAGAAAAGAAAAGAAGAACAGATACTGAAACTGGCATTTCGGCTGCACTCCCTCACTAAAAATACACCCTCATTCTGTTGGACCATCTTATCTGTATTCCGGTTATGACGTGCTCTTATAAAACAGAACCGGAGAGGAACTGCTCATGAGCTGTTACGCCGTATGGGAATATGTATATATATATATATATATATATATATATATATATATATATATATATATATATATATATATGTGTGTGTGTGTGTGTGTGTGTGGTGTGTGTGTGTGTGTGTGTGTGTGTGTGTGTGTGTGTGTGTGTGTGTTGCGTGAACTCGAACACATTTTTTGTGCCAGTATTTTCCATTCACAAAATCCGAATTTAACACCAAATGAATACAGTGTCATTTATGTCTTCCAGTCTTTCAGTTCCACCTACCCCAATCCCACCCACCACCATCCTCCCACCTACCACTCCACTCCACCCCCACCCCACCCCACCCCACACTTCTCTGGCAAAATCTCCACCGAATCCCAACGGTTTTACATCAGTACTGCCTGAAACGTCTTGCTGATTACATTACATTCACTTGGCCTACATTTGACAGACCATTGTGGAGTCAACATAGCGAGCTAACTCGCCTTGACGCGGACTGTTTTTCACCTCATTTGCATGCGCCTTTCCGCTTTTCTGAAAGCCGGGAGCCCCATGATAGCTGCTGCCACACGAACGGCGCGTCTGAAGAAGGAAGGAGGGGAAACCTTGGCCTCAATCCTTTCCTTTCCTTTCTTCTTCTTTCTCTTCTTCTTCTTTCTTCTTCTTCTTCTTCTTCTGTTCCTCCTCCTCCTCCTCCTCCTCCTCCCACATCCTCCTCCTCCTCCTCCTCGCCTCCTTCTTCTTTTCTTCTTTCTTCTTCTTCTTCTTCTTCTTCTCTCTCTTCATCTTCTTCTTCTTCCTCTCTCTGCACTCTCTCTCTCTCTCTCTCTCTCTCTCTCTCTCTGTTTCTCTCTCTGTTTCTCTCTCTCCTCTTCTCTCTCTCTCTCTCCTCTCTCTCTCCTCTCGCTCTCTCTCTCTCTCTCTCTCTCTCTCTCTCTTCTCTCTCTCTCTGTGTTTCTCTGTGTGTGTGTGTGTGTGTGTGTGTGTGTGTGTGTGTGTGTCTGAGAGAGAGAGGAGAGAGAGAGAGAGAGAGAGAGAGGAGAGAGAGAGAGAGAGAGAGAGAGAGAGAGAATTAACATTCAAACTTTGAATCCATTCAATATATTATCTGCAGACATTGTCTTGTTCGTAAAGCGACTCTTCTGTGTTTTCGTTTTTGGGTGTAGATGGTTTTCCGGTCATGTCAGTTAGTTTTTCTTATCGTTTGTTTCATTCTTCTTTTATTTCTTTCTCCTTCTCTCCGTTACGGTAATGCACAATCATTTTTGGAAAATCACTTCCTGAGAGTTTCTGATGTTATTACTTTGTAATCAAAATGATTAATTTTAACTGCGCAAAAACATACCTTATTTGAGAGGCTTTTATCTGCATTCGTTTGAAAACAGCCCTCTTCAGTTTGTAATAGCGAATAATACAATTAGCTTTGGATCTTGCTGCTGACTCGGTCGCATGCATTCTAAGCATTGTTCTTTCTGGAATCCGGTTGCATTGACAGTGCAGTAGGCTTCTTCAAGACCAGAATTACATAAGCAAAGTGTGATAAATGTCGAAGAAATTTGAATAGACAAAAACGAAGCACTGAAGATATATTTGGCTCCGAATATGTCAATGGTTATCAGATTAATTGCTGATCCATTCCGAACAGTTTCGATTTAGATCCTAAACGAGAGAAGGATGTAAGTGATCTTACTGAGTGTAAGGCATTAAGGGGAGAAGTACAAATTTGCCCAGTTATCGCGGATCTTAGAAAAACTGCATTCAAGCTACACTGTTATGTCACGAACCGTACATGATATGTGATGGTGAATATAAAGATCTGCTGTCATGTTTCATTCTGTGATTTATTAAAAACACATTGAGACAGAATAAAGAGATCATTTGATGCATATTTTTTTTTTTTTTTTTTTTCTCAAGCTGACTTGTTTCCAGGATTTTCAAGTTAAGTTTGAGGAGAAAGCGAAATACTGCATCACAACCAAGTCAATGTCACCTACGTGATGGATTCATTTTCAAGAATGTTGTTCAAATTTCTTGACTAACACAGCAGATTTCAATCTGGGGTGACTGCATGTATAAATTGAAAAAAAAAAAAAAAAAAACCTGAATCACCGGGGCGCCAGGCGAAAAAAAAAAAAACAAACAAGTTGCAAACCAAATACAACACTTTTCAAGCTATTGGGTCTTCTTCAGGTAGGACACACATCAATAAAGTAATGAAAACAAAGGACGGACAGCCACTTATTTCTAAACTTCTTGGGAGTGTCTGTTGCAAAAATGCATGACAAAGAAAATGTAGCGTTAAGTCAGGCCATACAGGCAGACCCAAATGGAAATCGACAGTGTTTTCTTCAGTATCTCTGTTTAATCCGGAGACACTCATCCACGCCCTACTTTCAGTTTTGATTTCGTATTTATGATAGGTTTGTTTCGAGTCTTTAATATCGGTAGACTCGTCATAACTGCTTTTTGATGGACTTGGCGCCATGTAAAAGGTAACATTCATTCATGGGGTAGGCAAGTATTTTCATCAAACGAATGGTAACCTCGTGTATTTGGGATCAGAAAAGGCAGAACTGAACACCAGGGAAATTACTCTGAAAGGCAAGATCTGAGGGACTGTCCACAATCGACCTGATATTGATTGTTCCCTGTGGTCCACAGATGCCAGAGTCATGACAGGATGAGCCCGTGTGAACCAGGACGAACAGAGTCGGATTAATATGACTGAAAGATTATGGGAGATATGACAGCCACAAAGGGGAAAACAACAGAGAAAAGAAAAAAAAAACGAATACACAAATAAGTTCCCCACAGTACTCGATGAAAACCCATTCAGGAAACGCACAAATCAACCCTTAGTCAAAACAGGTCTGTGCTATTCATTCTCCATGAGGTCAGTACTTAGAGAACACATCACTCGCATAGACTCACACAAGCAAAACTGGTACCAACACATAAGACAGGCGTGTAGTGCTTTCGATATGAAAAAGGCGAGAAGTACCAGAATCTAGGGAAAGTCGTAACAATAAATATTGGTATGGTGGCACAGAGGTGCAACTGAACCATGGGACTGAATCAAAAAAAAAAAAAAAAAAAAAAAAGAGAATCCTGGCACTTTCACCCACCATGCACAAAATCCAATTACTATCGCACCCTCTCACCGTTTATAAACCTCCTCAATCCCTCCCCTAAAAAAAATTAATGTTTACGGTACGGTGTGATTAAATTTCATAAGTCACAAGTGGTCTCGATCCTCTTATATGGGTGCGAGACATGGACACTGGTGGCCGAAACAGAAAGAAGAATCCAGGCGTTTGAGACCAGGTGCCTGAGGAAACTACTACTCCGCATCTCCTACAAAGAACACAAGACCAATGATTATGTGCGGAACCTGGTCACTAACCTAGCTGGGCCCCACGAACCACTTCTGGCAACCGTCAAACGACGGAAGATGACATGGTTTGGCCACGTCATTCGTCCAACACCCTCTCCGAAACCATCCTTCAAGGTACCAAAGCTCCTTCCTTTCCCGTCCTTCGTGCTAAACATACTCTGAAACACCGGGCTGCTCTTTAGAGCTGGAAATGTCTTCCTGATTAAATAAAGTTCGCTTGATTAAGGCGTTGCACACAATTTTGGAGTCAACTTGGCGAAGTACTTTGCCTGGACGCGAATCATTTTCGCCACATTTGCATACAAGCATGTTTCAGCTTTTGCAAAAGACAGGAGCGCGATGTAAACTGCTGTCACACAAATCGTGCGTCTGGAAGAAAAGACAGACATCTCTATTCTTCTTTCTTTTACACTCTGCGAGAGAGAGAGAGAGAGAGAGAGAGAGAGAGGGAGAGAGAGAGAGAGAGAGAGAGAGAGGAGAGAGAGAGGAGAGGAGGATTGTAAAGACAGGAGCGCGATGTAACGCTGTCACACCAAATCGTGCTCTGATAAAAGACCGACTCTCTAGAGAGAGAGAGAGAGAGAGAGAGAGAGAGAGTGTGTGTGTGTGTGTTTGTGTGTGTGTGTGTGTGTGTGTGTGTGTGTGTGTGTGTGTGTGTGTACGTATCTGGTGCATGAGCATGGGGTGCTTGTGTAAGGAGTTTGTGTTGTGTGTGTGTGTGTGTGTGTGTGTGTGTGTGTGTGTGTGTGTGTGTGTGTGTTTGTGTTTGTGTGGTGTGTGTGTGTGTGCGCGCCGCGCGCGCGCGAAGGGCATCTGTACTCCCTGGCACCTCCTTTAACAATGTATTCTCCTCTTATTTTCATATTTATCTGATCAAGGTGTAGCAGAGTAACCGATTTTGT
>JADBJO010003303.1:20000-35000 GCA_016801955.1 Conus betulinus
TCCAGCCATTATGTCCACATCACTGACTCCATATGTTGAAAGATGGTTGGGGAATTAAAGTTTGTTTTTGTTTTCTTTTGTTTGTTTGTTAGTTTGTTTGTTTTTAGATAGATTCAAATAATTTTATGCTTGTTGAATACAGAAGTCTTCTCTTTTTTGTCGTCCACACGGTGTGCTTTACCACCAGACATAACTAGGCGATAAGGAAGGAGGTGGGATTGGTCGGACGTGCTAAGAGAGTGTGTGTGGGGTCGGGGAAGTTTTTTGTTGGATTGGTTTAAAATGGACGTTTTGTGTACAGGAAAAAGTGTTGTGATGCATGCTGCATTGCGGTTGGTCTTTGGTACAGTGTACTTTAAGGTGATCTGTGATTTACCTTGGAAAGTAATAGGACATATTCAGAATATAGCATGCCACTCTCCATCCAACTTCCAACCCCCCCCCCCTCTCCCCCGCTCCTTCCTTCTCCCAGAAAGTGACAACTATACACATTCACGAAAAAGGTATACACATACGTGCAGTTTTGAACATGTATACGTTGTAATGTGTGATAAACAAACTTGACAAAGAGGTGAAAATTGTAGGTACATGAGAGGAGCGAAGAGTGATTTGTATTGAAGATGATAAACAGTAGGTACAGGGTGTGGAGAGGGAGAGGGTTTTCAGACAACAGGGGGGAGAGACGGAGAAGGAGAGAGAGGAGAGAGAGAGGGGAGAGAGGAGAGGACACGAGACCCGGACAGGAGGAGAGAGAGGAAGGGAGAGGAGTGAGAGAGGGAGAGAGAGAGAGAGAAGGACAGACAGACAGACAGACAGACAGGACAGACACCACAGAGAGAGAAGGATGTGGGAGAGGGAGACGAGACACGGAGAGAGAGAGAGAGGGAGACGGGAGAGAGGAGAGAGAGAGAGGAGAAGGAGAGAGACAGAGAGACACACAGAGAGTGAGAGGAGAGCGGAGAGAGGAGAGAGAGAGAGAGGGGAGTGATTGGGATGTTTATGAGTCCATGAAGAACAACATATAAATTCTAGAGCAAAGGCACCAGCAGAAGCTGAGGTTCTGTTTGTCTTTTCACCTTTCTGCTAGTAGTGGAAAGGGGGAGGAAACCTTGCTCGAAAACAGGAGACAAATGCAGCCTTGTTCGAACGGAGGTTGCCATGAATGAGACGGAACCTAGAGAGGAATGTGAGTTCAAGAAGATATGGGAGGAGAGAGCTGGAGGAGCATTGAGTGAGAGGCTGAGAGGGCGATATGGAAGAGTGAGGGATGAGGAGAAGGAGGAGAGAGAGTAGGTGAGGAGGCGAGAGTTAGGTGATAGATGGAGCGGTGAGAGAGAGCGGTGAGAGTGTGATATTGGAATGTGATATTTGGATTGGTTTATGATTCCCACAATGAACACAACTAGAGAAACTTATTGAGCAAAGGCAGGCAGCAGAGCTGAGGTTCTAGAACAGTCTTTCCTTTCGCTAGCTTGAAAAAGGGGGGAAACCTTGCAAGAAAAACAAGAAGATGCAGCTAAGAGGATGAGGAGGAGGAGGAGGAAGAGGAGAAGAAGAACAGGAGAGGAAGATAGGGGGCTTAGGAGACCGAAGAAGGAGAGAAGAGAAAGAAGAAAGAGAAGAAGAAGGAAGGAGGGGAAGAGAGAGAGAAGGAAGGGGAGGGAGAGGAGGAAGAAAAGAAGGGGAAGAAAGAAAGAGAAGACACAAGAAGAAAGAAGGAAGAAAAGAAGAAAAAAGAAGAGAGGAAAGAGGGAAGAGAAGAAGAAGAACAGAACAGAAGAAGAAAAGAGAGAGAAGAAGGAAGAGAAGAAGGGGAAAGAAGAGAAAGAGAAGAAGAGGGAGGAGACAGAAGAAGAGGAAAGAAGAAGAGAGAAAAAGAAGAAAGAGGGAGAAGAAAAAAGAAGAAGAAGAAAGAAGAGAGGAGAGAAAAAGAGAAGAACGAAAAGAAAGGAGAGAAGAAGGAGAAGAAAGAGAAGGAAGAAGAAAAGGAAGTGAGAGAAGAAGAGAAAGAAGCGGAGAAAGGAGGAAGGAGAGACGAAGGGAAGGAAGAACAGAAGAGAGAGGACAGAAGAAAGGAGAGAAAGAGAGACGAAGAAGGAGAGAAGAAGAAAGAAGAAGAGAAAGAAGAAGCTAGGAGGAGGAAAGGGAGGGAGAAGGAAGAGCAAGGGAAAGAGACGATAAAGAAGAAGGAGAGAAGAAGAAAGGAGTAAGAAGAAGGAAGAAGAGAAGAAGAAGAGAAGAAGCCAGATCGAGCAAGAAGGAAGAGAGAAGACGAAGGAAATGCAGAAAAGGATGTTCCTTAATTTGTTTCTACCCTTTCCTCTGTGTATTCGTGGGTTTTTGCGCAGTTCCTTACACGGGATTCACAGTCTTTTGCAAGGAACCAAGAGCGTGCATGCAAATGAGGTGAAGGCGAGTTGATTTGCCGGGCAGACTCCAAAGTTGTTTGTCCAAAGTATGCCAAGCGACTATAATTTAATCAGTGAGACATTTCCTGCAGTTCTGTTGTAACCATCTCGGGGATTCAGAAGAATTTTATTTCTAGCAAAGGAGGGAGGGAGGGGGCACACATGCACGCACCCCGCGCACGCACGCATGCATACACACACACACACACACACACACACACACACACACACACACACACACACACACCATATATATATATATATATATCTATATATATATATATATATATATATATATATATATATTATATACATATATATATATATATATATATATTATATATTATATATACTGAAGAATTGTTAGTCTGCACTTGTTTTTCCCCCACTAGTTAATTGTTCAGCGTTATATTGTTTGTATTGTTTGGTCAATCAGTGGGGAGACTGCATCTCTTACGAGATCCAAGTGAATGTTTGTTCTGCACAATTCTTAGCCACTGATAATGCTTGAGTTATTGAACAGCAGAGCTCACCACTCAGACTGTTCCATATTTTTTTTTTTTATCTCCCTTGCATCCTTGAATGGATCCTCAAGCATAGTTCAAAGATTGTCCCCCACATTTTATACTGTTTGCATATGCTTTTGGGTTTTTCAGCAATTTTTTTTTTCCACACTTTCGTTTTATTCCGTTTACTATCCTTCGCTGGCTGCTTTGGGGGCGCTGTTGGATTCTTTTTGAACCTTTGGTGGTGAGAACACCACCACAGAATTATGGACCGTGGTGTGTCTCTATTTGACACTAGGAGCGCAAACACAATCAGCCGTGTCTCCCTGATGAGTCCGATCCAGCGGACGAAAGGCCCCTAGGAGCAGGCAATAGAAACAGATCTGCTTCCGAGAGAGAGTTTACGATGGTTATCACAGGCAGTTAGTGAAGGGTCTCTCATTATGTATAATATACCCCCCCCCCCCTTTTTTTTCCTCCTTAAGTTCAAATCCATGCAAGTCATTACTGTAATGACTGAGGAATTGTTAGCCTGCACTTTTTCCCCCACTATTTGATTGTTCAGTGTTATATATATATATATATATATATATATATATATATATATATATATATATAACGCACGCATCCTGCTACACAAACACACACACACACACACACCCTTTCTTGGAACCTTTCGTGGGAGGTGGGGAGAGTGGGAGGTAGGTGCAACGAAGTAAAAACATGTGTTGACTGCATGTTAATCTCTGATTTAGATTCTTGTGTCAGTGCTTAGCGCGAAAAGAAACGTACAGAGCTTCGCTGTTTTATTTATGAACCGATGTTTACTGAGAAGGTGGGGAAGAGGGCTGCAAAGTTAGGTTATCTTTGGAACAATAATTATTTTCTTTCTGTCTCTGCGTCTCCTTTTCCCTGTCTGTCCATTTCCATCTTTCTGTCCATCTCTGAATCTCCCCGTTTCTCTCTCACACCCCGGCGGACGCACCACACACACACACACACACACACACCACACACAATTTTGATGCAACATCAACACATGAGTGTTCTCTCTCTCTCTCTCTCTCTCTCTCTCTCAACTTCTTATCGCCTTACATTTTCTTTCTATGTCAATCTACGTCTCCAGTCGTCCCCATTTAGTCTTTCCAATCCCAATGTATCCTTTCTTTATGGTCCCTGTCTTCTTATTGTGGTGTCTAGACGTCTGTGTTTTGTAAACTTTCTCCTTTCTGCTCTTTGCAAACTGACAACATTAGAAACTGTTTTTTGTGAAAGTACCTCTGACGCCAAACCGATCTTGGCTGCACTCCTCTGTCGTGAGTGTTTAACGCTGAAGAGAATACACCATTTTGGCACATTCTGAAAGAACAACCCCCATTACCTCTGCTGACTAGCTTCACCATGATCAGTCTGCATGTGCGTCATTTAAGTGCAGAACTAAAGGATAAAGAAGAGAACTAATTGAGGAAGATGATTAAATGTCGTCATGTGTTTCAGACAGTTCAATAATGCAAACATTTGTACTGTGTTTTTATTGATTTATTAATTTTGAGCACTCTACATACTTAAAGATTTAGTGTGAGATCGCTGGATAAACAGACACATCGCCCCCCCCCCCCCCCCCCCCCACACACACACATATACACACAAACACACACACACACACACACACACACACACACACACACACACACACACACACACACACACACACACACACACATAAAACCCTACATGTATAAACACATGGTTGCATGCAGGTATACACCATATTCGTAGATTGATAGATATATATATATATATATATATATATATATATATATATATATATATATATATATATATATATATATATATATATATATATATATATATATAATCAATGTTCTGCCCTGACCAGCTTCTCCTCAGAGTTGAGTTTGTTACAGGCTCAGAATGACTTGAACCGCGCAGTCGAGTTTCATCCACCACCAAAGGGATGCCTTTGAGAGTGTGAGAGTGTTGCTCAAATTCCCTAAGGTGTCTGTTTTCTCTCCAGCCTGGTAGACGCCGGGATGTATTATGAAACTATGCGTAATGCACAGCCTCGTCATTACAGTCTCAGACCAGAACGGAAATCTATAGCATTATCTTCATTATCCTTGTTAACGTTGATCAGTGTTTCAAAAAATGTCCCAAATACTGTGGCTCGTCATGCCCTGCTCTCGTGGTGACCTCAGTTTTCAATGTTCTCTCCTCCGCGTCTGGGGCCTTGGTCTGATTCCAAAAGGATCACCGGTATCGGCTTATTTATGGGGGCTGTCGTTGGATGGGCGTAGTGGCGCCCTCCAAGGAAAGATCTCACTGACGCCGCGGCGGCGGCTCTGCGACTAGGCATTTATTGTAGTCAGTAGGGGGCTTAGTAGGTGGTGTCCTGCATATGTTGGATCAGAACAGGCCAGCATTCAACACCACTGAAGTGACCCGGCGTCAGTGCAGAGTCTCCCTCTGTGGGTTGCCTTTTGACGACTTTGACTGCCTTCCTGTGCATTGGCAGTGCTGTTGCTGTGGCGGGTCAGGGCGGGCTGTGGCTGTGGCAGGGAGAGTCCGAATGAGCGGCGTGGGTGGGGAGCCACTGAGATGGCACAGAGGATGGGACAGCAAAAAGTGTCATTCCAAGTTTAGTGGAAGGAAACCAGTGATGTGTTTTTTACTCAATGTCAGACAGTTTTCGGCTCTCAAGGATAATACATTCTCACGCTCATCCAAAACAAGAGAGAGGCAAAACGATTGGGGGAAGCAAAAAGGATATCAAGCCTTAGCTGTGCCACTAAAAGAAAGAAACCAACATGATTAGGATCTCAAACAAGCTGTGTGCACGAGGAAAATTCCCTGTCCTCTGGTCGCCTGTGGAGGACTTGGAAATCCATTTAACCCTCTGCACGTTCTCTCCTCCTCCATCAACCTCCCTTCTCTCTCTACTATCGCCGTTTCCGTCTTTCCCCTTTCACTCTGTGAGCGTCCACTCTGATTGCCACCAGTGCTGCACAAGCTCAAAGAAACCAGTTCCCTCTGTAGTAATGAAGGGTTCTCTTGATCCGTGTCTCTCTCTCTTCCTGTCTACCTTGCTGTCTCTCCATTTTTTCTTCCTCCCTCACTCTCTTCCCTCTATCTGTCTGTCTGTCTATCTCTCTGTCCGTCTGTCTGTCTGTCTGTCCCTCTATTTCTCTCTGTCTGTCTGTCTGTCCCTGTCTCTGTCTCTGTCTGTCTGTCTCTCTGTCTGTCTCTCTCTCTCTCTCTCTCTCTCTCCCCTCTCTCTCTCTCCTCTCTCTCTTCTCTCTCTCTCTCTCTCTCTCTCTCTCTTTCTCTCCTCCTGACATATACACCTGATGTGTCATCTATTTTCATACGAACCTGTGGTTGACCACACACTTCTTCTCTTCTGCATTTGTGCACGCGTTCTATCTACCACAAGCTCGTACAGGTACATGCGTATGTCGTGTGTGCATATCTTTTCAGGAATTTTCGGTTGTTCTGCTGGCTTTCTGGGAGACGGGGACGAGGGGAGGGGAGGGGAAATGTACAGGTTATTCTTTTAGAATGCCAGTTACTCCAGGGTAATCACAGATCACTTCGAAGTACACTGCGCCAAAAACCACCTCATGCAGACTCATTGCAAAGAATGACAGAAACCTGCCCCCCGCCCTCCCCAAATCCACCCCCGCCCCTTCATCTCTAACCATCTCACCCCGGGCCTCATCCCTATCTTCGTTTTGCATATGTCCTGGGCAAGCCGTGTGGACTGCACAGAAGAGGAAGCATTTGCCTTCAACAATTGTTGAAATAATCACGAATCTGAAGATTACCCATTGCCCACGGCATCGCATGAGATGAGAAGTGTGAATGTGAACAGACAAGATGGCGGAGAGTGCTGTAGGGGAATGGAAATGAAGTGCTATGCCCTAAGAATGTGTGTGTGTGTGTGTGTGTGTGTGTGTGTGATTGTGTGGTGTGTGTGTGTGTGTGTGTGTGTGTGTGAGAGAGAGAGAGAGAGAGAGAGAGAGAGAGAGAGAGAGAGAGAGAGAGAGAGATGAAAACAAATGGTAACCCAGTATCAAAATAAGTCGTGTCAGGATGAAAGTCTCAACACATAGTCCTAGTCAAATTCTCCAGACGTGATTCTAGTCTTAATTGAAAAAAACTCAACGGCCCATTGTTGTGTCCACCCCCCTCCCCCCCCCCCCCCCCCCCCCCCCCCCCCCCCCCCCCCCCCCCCCCGCACACACACCATTAGGTCCAGCACCTCTACTGGCACCTCAGCCCTGTCGTTTTTTCTCCCGTCATCCTTCACCTCATCATCCTCGCTGCTGGCCGTCAACAGCATGCATGATTGAGCTCTCCTTCTCCCAGGTAGTAAAAGAGCTCGGAATAATCTGAACAGAAACGGGCTCAAAAAACACACCCAGATTTTCTTGAAGACAGTCCGGGAAAAAGAGAAACAAATCGATGTTGCAATTCGCTACTATCACAAGACAGAAAGTGCCAAAAGTACCAATCCCACCCCCTATTCATCCACTCATATCTTCCGCCAAATATTTCTGCTGGAATTCAACAGAGCCGGTGTAACAAACCCCACCCCCCACCCCCCCCCCCCCACCCCCCCCACCCCCTCCGGAACTTACCCCGGGGTGAGTCTGGGCTAGCCTGCTTTTAACCCCAGGGGTCGTTCCAGGACTAGCTGGAACTTACCCCACCCCCCACCCCCACCCCCCAGTTGGAACTGACCCCCCCCCTAGTCATCTACATTGTACAAGGTACACAGGCACTCAGGAGACACTAATTAGCTGTCAAAATAGTTTAAAATCTCTGATATATATTAAAGTGACCAATGGTCAGTGACAAAGATCACTGGTGGTCTGCATTGCACAAGGTATACCACACACTCATGAGAACCGATTAACTGTAAAACAGTCGAAATATCTGATTTACGTCATAATGACCAGTGGTCAGTGGCACTGACCACCAGTCGTCTGCATTGTACAAGGTACACAGGTACTCGGAGACTCTATAATTAGCTGTGAAATAGTTAAGATTTCCGATTTACGTCATAATGATCAGTAGTCAGTGGCACTGACCACAAGTATCTACATTGTACAATGTACACACAAGCACTCGGGAAACACTAATCAGCTGTTAAATAGTTTTTAAAATCCTCCGATTTACGACGTCATAATGACCAGTGGTCAGTGGCACTGGCCACTAGTCATATGCATTATACAGTTTAAGGTACACAGGAACTCAAGAGACTCCAAATAGCTGTAAAATAGTTAAGGAAGGCAACAACGGTACTTGGTCACAACGACACGTGGTCACAACGACATTTTGTCACAACCACGCTTGGTCACATTGGCACTTTGGTCACATTGGCATGTAGCCGTTTTCTTTCCTACGCATGTACGGCGTACTACACACACACCTAATATTGACAAACGCGTGTAGGCTAGCGCGAGAAATGTTAATACGTATCTGTTAGTGAACCAGGGTGTGTGTGTGTGTGGTGTGTGTGTGTGTGTGTGTGTGTGTGTGTGTGTGTGGGGTGTGTGTGTGTGTGGGTGGTGTCGGGGGGGGGGGGGGGGGGGAGTGGGAGTCCATCTATTGAGAAGAGTCTAGAACTGCACTTTGTCTAAGCCCAACTGACTCTATATAGGAAATAGGAGAGGGGGTGTAAAAATATGCAGGCTAACCCAAAATTTCTTCTAAGAGGCGGGTGGTGTGCGTTTTTGGGAAAAGGCAGAGGAAAACCCTGGATAACTCTCTCTTGTTTGAAGGGTGGGGTGGGGTCCAACTGGTGGGGGGGGGGGGGGGGGTAAGTTTTCTAGCTAGTACTAAAATGACCCCCGGGGGGTAAAAGCAGGCTAGCCCAGATTTACCCCGGGGGTAAGTTTTCAGAGGGGTGTAAGAACGGGCTGTTACACCGGTCATAACATATATTGATGCCCCAAACTCTCTCACTCCCTCTGTCTGTGCTTCTGTCTCTGTCTCGTTGTCTCTGTCTCTGTCTCTCTGTCTCTCTCTCTCTGTCTCTCCTCTCTCTCTCTCTCTCTCATCTCCTGTCATCTCTCTGTCTCTCTCCTCTGTGTCCCTCCTCTGTCTCTCTGTCTCTCTTCTCTCTCTGTCTATCCTCTCTGTCTCTCTCTCTCTCTCACTCTCTCTTTCTCCCTGTGTGGTGTTGTTGTTGTGTGTGTGTGGTGTGTGTGGTGTGTCTCCCTCTGTCTGTCTGTCTCTATCTCTCATCTCTCTCTGACTCTTCTCGTCTCTCTCTATCTCTCTCTCTCCTCTCTCTCTTCTCTCTCTCTATGGTCTCTGTGTGTCGGCTGTGTGTGACGGGTTGGGGCTGTCGTGTTTGATTGCAGTGCGCGCACCGACGCGCGCCGCTTCGCTCGCGCGCGCGCGCGCGCGCGCTTCGTGTGTGTGTGTGTGTGTGTGTGTGTGTGGTGGTGTGTGTTCGTGTGTGTGTGTGTGTGTTGGCGTGGTGTGTGTGTGAGGTTGTGTGTTGTGTGTGTGTGTGTGTGTTTTGTGTGTTGTGGTGTGTGTGTGTGTTGTGCGTGTGTGTGGTTGTGTGTGTGTGTGCCATAGCGTGCGTGTGTGGGGTGGTGTGTGTGTGTGTGGTGTGTGTGTGGTGTGTGTGTGTGTGTGTGTGTGGTGTGTGTGGTGTGTGTGTGTGTGCATGTGTGTATTTCGTGTTGTGTGTGTGTGTTTGTGTGTGTGTGTGTGTGTTGTGTGTGTGTGTGTGTGTGTATTGTGTGTGTGGGTGTGTGTGTGTTGTGTGTGTGTGTTGTGTGTGTGTGTGTGTTGTGTGTTGTGTGTTGTTGTGTGTTGTTTTGGCACAAGCATGGTTGACTTTTTTTGTTGTTAAAACCAACTTATCACACACAGCGCACTTTTTGTCATAAAATTAATGTAAAAAAAAAAAAAAAATGAAACGACACACAGGAGATTCTTGATCATGCATTTACGGTATAACCAATGTACTTCTTTCGTTTCTGAGCCATTGAAATGATTACACAGACATATGAATTCACTTTACGGACACATAACTAGGGTAATTGTCTGTACAGATTGATTTTGTTTGGTACAAATTCCAATTAGAAAACGTTCTTTTGTTATTACCCCTGTCATGGTAACTTCAGTTTTTGGATCTCAAGAACGATAGATTTTCACATCCATCAAAAGAAAAGCGGAACACTCTGATATGAGTATGAAAAGATGCTAAGTCCTTAGCCCGTCCCACTAATGTAAGGAAAGCAATATGATTACGGTATCACACAACAAGCTGTGACACTCGGGGGGGGGTGGGGGGGGGGGGGGGGGGGGGGGGGGGGGGGAATCGCCTGTGACTTGGGGGTCGGGGGGGGGGGGGGGGGGGGGGGGGGGGGAGGTCAGGGATCGTCGTCCGCCTGGCTCCGTGCGGGCGGTTGACCCCCCCTTCCTTGGAAACCCATTTCTTTCTCTCTCCCTCTTCAACGTTTTCCTGCCTTCATGACAGTCCCTTCCCCTCTCTGCCATTGTCCCTCTCTACTTTTGTCTCTCTCTTTCTCTGCCTCTTTCACCATGTGATCTTTTCTCTCTGCTGGCCACCAGTGTCTGCCACAAGCCAAGAGAACTGGTTTCCCATTCTAGTGATGAAGGTTTCAACATGAGCGAAAAGAAGCCAGTGAAAATTGGCCGCATCAGACCAGCTTGAACAAGGAGACAAGCCTGAAAGTGTTTTGCTTCGGAACTGGCAGCTTAAGTAAGCACGCGCTCTGTCGCCACTCCAGGCCCCTTTTCTCTTTCTTGATCCATCTGTGAGTGCCACCCTACACCATGATCCAAAATGCAATGTAAAATGGCGCATCTACACAAAGGTCGAAATCTCTGTCTGTCTGAAGTTCGTCTCCTCTCTCTCTCCTCCTCTCGTCTCTCGTCTCTCCTCCACTCGAGGCTCTCCTCTCTTCTCTCGCTCACTCTGTCGCTCTTCACTCTCTCTCTGATGGAATCACTGAATGTGATGCACTGTGGGTGTGTGTGTGTGGTGATGTTCTGTGTGTGTGTTTCGGTGTTGCTGTGTTGTGTGTGCAATTTGTCTGAGTGTTTTGGTGGTGGGGTGTGTGCAGCTGTTGTGTGTTGTGTGTTGATGTGTGGTTGTGGGGTGGTGCGTGCGCCGCATCGTTGTTGGGTGTGTCACGCGCGTTGCGTGTGTTTAGTGTTTTTCCCATCTGTTGCTCTGTTGTTTGTGGGTGTGGAGGGGGGGGGGGTGATTTAATAGAGGAGCGTGTGGTGTGTGTTTGTGGTGTTGTGTGTGTGTGTGTGTGTGTGTGTTTGTGTGTTTGTGTGCGTGTTGTGTTGTGTTGTGTGTGTGTGTGTGGGTGTGGTGTGTGTGTTGTGTGGTGTGTGTGTAGTGTGTGTGTTGTGTGTGTGTGTGTGTTGTGGTGTGCGTGGCTGTTTTGGTGTGTCCACGCCGCGTGCGTGTGTGGTGTTTGCCATTGTGTGTGCGTGTTTGTGTTGTTTTGTGTGTTGTGTGTGGGGGGGTGGGAACGGGGGATTAAGGTGCGCAATGTGTGGTGTGTGTGTGTGTGTGTGTGTGTGTGTGTATGTATGTGTTTGTGTTGTGTGTGTGGTGGTGTGTGTTGTGTGTGTGTTGTGTGTTTGTGTGTGTGGTGTGCGTGTGTGTGTGTTTGTGTGTGTTTGTGTGTGTGTGTGTGTGTAGTGTGTGTGTGGTGCTGTGTGTGTGTGTGTGTTACACTGTTTTGCCGAAAGACAATGTTGTTTTTTTTGTTAGAAGCCAAATATCGCTCTCGACTTCTTTCATTGTACTGTAACATAAATGATTAACAGAAAGGAGACGTTTTGTTTGTTTATTTACATAAACAAAATGTACTAGGGTTTTTATTCCGAGCCGATCGAAATTGTTGCATAGTGAATCTAAATCAGATTTTTTTTACAGACACGTAAATGGGTAACTAATTAGTACAAAATTAGTTTGCTGGATCAAATGTAACTTCCCCATTAAAAACAAAGAGAACAAATCGTTTGTTTTGACTCACTGCTTTCTCTACTTAGTTTTTCACAAATCTCAAGGAAAATAATAAATTCTTCTACTTCATGCAAAAAATGGGGAGACCTTTAAACAATTTGATGGGGGAAGAATTCTCCCCCTCCCAAGGATGGAAGTCCTTCACTGTCCCCCCATTGTAGATAAAACAATATGATTAGGATATCAAAGAAGCTTGTGACACGAGCGGAATCCCCTGGCTCCGGGCGGTAGTGGAGGACTTGGAAGTCCATTTCCCCACCTCTGCCTCCATTACCGTCCCTTTCCTCTTCTAACCATTGTCCTCGCTGTTTTTCCTATTCTCTCGCTTCCTCACTGTCCTGTCCGTCCCTGTCGCCCTGCTCCTCTCCTCCCTGTCCCGTACTGTCTGTCTGTCTGTCTGGCTGTCTGTCTGTCTGTCTTCGGTCGTCTCTCTCTCGTCCCTTCCTCTCTCCTCTCTCTCTCCATCTCTCTTCACTCTCGCTTCCCTATGTGTGGTAATGTGTGTGTGTGGCTGTGTGTGTTGGTGTGTGTGTGTGTGTGTGTGTGTTGTGTGTGTGTGTGTGTTTGTGTGAGACAGACAGAGAGAGGAGAGAGAGAGAGATGAGAGAGTGGTGTGTGTGTGTGTGTGGCTCGCGCGCGCGCGCCTTGTGTGTGTGTGTGTGGTGTGTGTTGGTGTTGTGAGGTGTGTGTGTTGTGTGTGGTGGTGTTGTGTTTGGTGTGTGGTGTGTTTAAAGTCGAATCTGAATATTCCTCTCCAAATTGGTTGCCAATCAAGATGTCCATCACAAAATGACTCATGTAGACTTTTGAAATCCTACATTTTACGGGGCGTAAAACAAATGTTACTGCTCTGCTTTTTCTTTGTTTTGTTTGGCTTCTGAGCCATCGAGATTGAATTGCAACGGATTTACGAACAGATTGGAACAGATGGTAGGTAACTGTTTAGTACAATTCTAATTTTTTTTTGCAACATTTCCTGTGCAAAAAAACAAATCATTTGCAAAAAAAAAAAAAAAAAAAAAAAAAAAAAAACCGTGTTTTATTATTACCTGTTGACTAGAGATCACCTTCATTTTTGGGGGATGTCCAAAAGAACGATATACTACTACCACACCCCATCCAAGAAAAAGGGAGAACAATTTGATGTGGGAAGAAAAAAAGGATGCTAGTTTTCTTAGCTTTCCCCACTAATGTAAGGAAAACACAGGATTTAGGATATGAAACGAGCTGTGACACAGAAGTAAACCCCCTGGCTTCTGGTGGTAGTGGAGGATTTGGCAGTCCCCCATCCCCCACTGCCCTCTAACCACCTCTCTCTAACCATTGCCCTCTCTGCTCTTTTTTTCCTACCCTTTCAACTCTTTGGGCTTTCCCTTTTCGACTGCCTATCTGTATCTGCCCCCACCAGTGCTGCACAAGCCAAGAGAAACCAGCTCCCATTCCAGTGATGATTGAAGGTTGTCAGCATGAGAAAAAGAATCAGTGTGAAAATAGCGCATCTGAAGATCTTGGAAAGAAGCCCGTCTAAAAACAGATGTCTGGAACTGGCTGGCATCTGAACCGTATTGTGTGTTTACCATTCAAGGCCCATGTCCCTTTTCTTGATCCATCTGTCTCCATTCTTACCCTAACACCATGGATGCCCAACACAGTGGACACGTATAGATCAAAGGTCAGTTCTCATTCTCTATCCTGACTCTCAACCCCCCCCACCCCCCCACCCAACAAAACAAAAAGAAACCCAACACCCCCAGAAATCTTCTCTCTGTCTGTCTGTCTGTCTGTCTGTCTGTCTGTCTCTCTCTCTCTCTCATCTCTCCTCATATCTCTCTCTCTCTCTCTCTCTCCTCTCTCTTCTGCTCTCTCTCTCTCTCTCTCTCTCTCTCCCCTGGGTGTGTGAGTGACCGCGTGGTGCGTTGCGCGCGCGCGCGCGCGCGTGTGTTGTGTGTGTATGTGTTGTGTTGTGTGGGTGTGTGTGTGTGTGTGTGTGTGTGTGGTGGGTGTGTGTGTGTAGTGAGTGCGTGTTGGGTGTGAGCGTGTTGAGAGTAGTGAGGATTATGTTAAAATCTAAAAATCACTTCCGAATATCTTGCCAACAATAATATTACAAAATGACACAAAAGGAGACTTTAGGTCATACATTTACGTCAAGAAGCAAATGTACTGCTTTTGGTTCTGAACAATCAAAATGATTGCTCAGAGATATTGATCAATATTTTCGAACAGATTAACAGCTAACTGCTAGTACAGATTTCGTTTGTAGGTACAAATTCAATTTGAAAAAAAAAAAGTGTCTTTTGTCATTACGCATGTTAACTTCACTTTTCGGATGCCACGGGCGATATATTTTCACACCCATCCAAGAAAAAGGGAGACAATCTGATGGGGGGGAAGAAAAGGCTGTTTTGTCCTTATCGATTTTACTAATGTAAAGAAAACAATATGATTAGGATATCAAACAAGCTGTGACACGGGGGGAATCCCCCGGCTCCGGACGGTGGTGGAGGATTTGGAAATCAATTTCCCGCTGTGCACGTTTCCTGCCTAAATCAACCTCCCTTCTCTCTCTCTACTCTTGTCCTCTCTGCTTTTCTTGTTCTTGTGCTTTGAGGGCTTTCTCTCTGCTTGCCACCAGTGCTGCACAAAGCCAAGAGAGAAAGCATTTCCCATTCCAGTGATGACGGCGATCAAACTGAGGAAAAGAATTCCTGAATCACAGGAGTCAACATAAAACATGCTAGAACTGGCGGTCTGAACCACGCTGTGTCACCACTCAAAGCCAATGTTTTTCTTGTTTTGTTTGTTTGTTTGTCTGTTCTGTTTGTCTGTTTGTTTGTTTGTTGTTTGTTGTTTGTTTTTATCCATGTATCACCATTCTCTGCACAATGGACCAAGATACAATGGCATGCATCTGACTAAACCAATTCTCTGTGTCTGTCTGTCTGTCTGTCTGTCTGTCTGTCGTCTGTCTCTCTCTCTCTCTCTCTCTCTCTCTCTCTCTCTCTCTCTCTCTCTTAGAGAAAGAGACAGA
>JADBJO010003303.1:42500-47500 GCA_016801955.1 Conus betulinus
TTCCTCCAGATGGTAAGGAAACGAAAGGATGCAAACTAGAAAGAAAAGAGCAACTAAAGAACAGAAGGTAGCCCACGGGAAGGTCTGCTTGAACAAAGAAGAACAAGAAAACATGGATTTAGATGGTTAAAAAAAGACAAGTCGGCGATAAGAATCTCCGGAGCCAAAATACAGATATATCAAACCTGTATGGTCATGTTGGACGTACTTTGACACAGACCAAGGTACGAAAGAACCACTGAAAATGGAATGGAAAAGATAAAGAAAAAGAGCAGGTAAAAACTTTGGAAGAGAAAGTAGTAGGAAAAAGCGAAGACCACGGGTGTGAAAAGTATGTGTAGCGAGGGGGGGGTGATACATACTAAAGTTGGTAAGCTTAGAAGGAAAGAGAAAGAGAAGAAACAATGAAAGAGAGAGAAGATGGGAAAACAATGATATTGTTAAAGTGAAAGTCATGAAATATTTATAGAAACCACGCATACAACGCTGTCTATTATTTTGTATTTTGTGCCCTTGTACATGTGAGTCAGATCTTTTCAAATATATTTCTTTTTCACCAAAAGTCAGTTCTCTCTCTCTCTCTCTCTCTCTCTCTCTCTCTCTCTCTCTCTCTCTCTCTCTCTCTCTCTCTCATTCATTTGCATATTGAGCTATTCCTGTCTAGCTGTCTGGAATCTTGTGGTTCTGAACTTTAAAGTGAACGTAAAGATATGTTTCAAGTTTGAACTGGTCTCAGACTGATAAATCTATTTGTTTTAGGCTGCCATCAAAAGGATCTGAAATCTCTAAGAAATGCACCAAGCCAAAAAGAGAGAAAGGGGTAAGAAAGATGAAAAGGGGGGAGTGGGTGGTCCTCAGCCCAATGTATTTTTCACTAAATGTGAAGCGCAAAGAAAAGCAAGTGAACGCTAGCCAGGAATATAAACCGTGGCGTGTGAAAATCCACAGACATCAACCCGTGGCATGAATGGAGGAGTCGATAGTCCAGTTCGTGTCCATCGACTTCCTCCTTCCTGAACTCGATCCCCGCCTCCCTCCCTCCACTCCCATCTCATTCTTACCCACCCATCCCCTTCCCTCTGCCGCCGCCACCAGCCCACCCGCACCCACCCATGCCACTTCTCCCTCTCCCACTCCCGCTGAAGTTCTTCCCTGCTCGTCATCAGTCTTACGCTTGCTTGAATGTGTGTGCCTTCTCCTGGTGATAAAAGAGCTCAGGACTAGGAGAAAGAAAAAGCAGATGAGTGCGAATGGAGGATCAAAATGTTCAGGATGTGAGTCAGACTTCAGCAAATTTTGCAGCTGGCTGCAAGTTACCTAGCCATAGCCCGTTCATCAAAAAGTCTAACAGCATCCCTATTGCATCGCCCTCCTTCTTCCTACGCCCTCCAACCAACTGTTAAAGTGTAGTCATTTCAGTCAGTGGGTGCAGACTGGGAGGCCACACGCTGGAGTCTGACCACAGACGTGTAGCAGATATGAAGACTTCGTGGATGTGATAGTTACAAAAAGATAAGATGCTATGAATTGTAGAGTACAATCTTGTAAAGACAGCCCAATGTAGAACTGAATTATATTCTCTTCATCACCTTTCTGCATCACGTTTTTTTTTTCAATCCCTAGGCCATGTGAGCCCTCATACCCCACTATCTGTTTTGAATTATTTACCACTATGTCTGTTGTACGTTTGGGCCATCGGAAAGTGTAAAGAACTGTCAGGGGAAGTCTAAGTGTGTCTGTATGGGGGGGGGGGGGGGGCGGGAGGAGGGGGCAGGAGGTGGAATGATTGGTGCGGAAGTAACTCCCATAGAAAGGACGCGAAAACAGGGCTGCAACAAAAATGATGAGAGTTCCATAATACACACAAACAATTCCACATCTTTTCACCATCCCACATCTGTTTTACATCATCTCTCCGCCCTAAAATTCGTTTGTAATAGAGTGTCATGATTCAACTCGATCGCTAGGTTTTTTGTGTGTTTTTTTTTCAGCAGGGTGTGAACATATCAAAGGTATCACAAACTGATGCCAACAGACAAGAAAGGGTCAAAGGAGACAGACGGGCATTGGAGAAATAGAGCAGACTAAAACGTTGGAGGAAGCTGAAGAAAGCGATCGATAGTCCGGATCGAGGTATTTGTGGGAGGCAGGCAAATGAAGACGAGACCCCATTTGGCGATGTTAGAGGTACTTGCCCAGAAACTTAGTATCTAATAACGTCCTTGTTCCAGACGGAAAGAAAAAAAAGGATGCAAACTAAACAAAACCAAAGAGCAAACTTAAGAACAGAAGGAAAACCAAGAGAGGGGAAGCTTGATCAAAAAGAAGATATAGGTGTAGCTGGACAAATAGAGGAAAGACGACAGTAAGAAACTGCGCAGCAAAAATGCAGTTACATCAGAACGTGTATGATAAAGCTTGACACGCATTGGCACAACTCAGTTACAAACAGAGCGATTGAAAATGGAATACGAAAGATAAAAATGAAATAATAACTAGATACTTTACAAGAGAAAGAATAGAAGCCAGCAGAGACTGCGGAGAAGGTGAAAGACAATCGTAGCGTGAGAGAGAATACATACAAAAGCTAGTAGACTTTAGAGAGAGAGAGAGAGAGAGAGAGAGAGAGAGAGAGAGAGAGAGAGAGAGAGAGAGAGAGAGAGAGAAGGATAATAGATAAGCACTGATGTGCTTTTTTACATCCAGTCCTCGCCCTGAATAGGGTCAACATAAGATAAGGCAACAAAAGAAGCATGCAAAAGTGACTAGAACTACAATACGATACAAAAAAAAAAAAAAAAAAAAAAAAAAAGTAAAATGGGAAAGAGAGAGAGAGAGAGAGAGAGAGAGAGAGAGAGAGAGAGAGAGAGAGAGAGAGAGAGAGAGAGAGAGAGAGAGAGAGAGAGAGAGAGAGAGAGACGAAGGAGCGAAAGGAGTGCAGGGAAGGGCGACAGAGAGCGAGAGGGAGAGAGGGACAAAGAGGCGAGAGTGGGTGCGGGAAAGAGCGTTAGAACAATCTGACAATCAAAACATTCCAAGGAGATGCAAGACAAGCAATTTGAAGCACCAGGGGGAAAAATGAAAATAAGCACAAATCGGGGGAGATGCATAATGATGGCCCAGTCACCACGTCGGGAGGGGGGGGGGGGGGGGGGGGGCGGGGGAGGATGTCGGGGGAGGATTGTCATATTGATAATAAATTAAGTCATTCCAACAGAACTGTGTATGTGTGTGTGTGTGTGTGTGTGTGTGTGTGTGTGTGTGTGTGTGTGTGTGTGTGTGTGAGAGAGAGAGAGAGAGAGAGAGAGAGAGAGAGAGAGAGAGAGAGAGAGAGGAGAGAGAGAGAGAGAGAGTGTCGCATAAGAATACAAGCATACAAGCATAACAACATAATTCTCTGTCTGTCTGTCTGTCTCTCTCTCTCTCTCTCTCTCTCTCTCTCTCTCTCTCTCTCTCTCTCTCTCTCTCTCTGCAAACGCATCTGCTTGCATATGTGAGTATGTGCGCATGTGTGTGCTCGCGCACAAACACACGCGTTTGAGTTATGACTTGTGTTTAAAATGTGCCACCACAATCTAAAGAAAAAGAAATGCAAGGTCAATGAAATATTACAAAGAGAACCTCACTGATCCTTTTTTTATAATTGTTTCGTCTCTTTTCCAATTACGCAATAAAAATCAAGAAAATGTTCATGTGAAAACAAAATCAAGGGAAGTTTTGTAGGAAACCATGCATACAAACTGCCTTTCGTTTTCCTGTTTATGTCCTGCTTTCGAGAGTGGCTATTGTTGTTCTGATGCAGATTTTATTCCTTTCCGCTATAAATCGACGACGGTTTTCGTCTCTCTCTCTCTCTCTCTCTCTCTCTCTCTCTCTCTCTCTCTCTCTCTCTCTCTCTCTCTCTCTCTCCTCTCTCTCTCTCTCATGAAGACCTTTACATCTGGATGAGTTCATGATCTTTCAAAAGCATTAAGGACAAGGACTGGCTATAATAATAAAACAAAAATAACCGTGTAAAACAAATTGTTCAGGACACATTTGAAAACACGGTGTAGCAGCACACGTGAACAAATGGATGCGCGAATGGAAACACCTGATAGTAGGAAGAAAAGCCTTGTACTCGTTAATTCATACGCATATCCAGGATTGCACACCCCCCCCCCCCCCCCCCCCCCCCCCCCACACACACACACACACACAAACGTCCCCATAAGAGGAAACCTTGGACCTTTTTTGGAGCAAGCAGAAAATGAATTTGGAGATTATAAGGTTATGTGCAGACTTAAATGTATGTTCGGGACTGTGGGATCAGAATAGTATCAATCCTCATGACATTGCGCCGGAAGAAATATTGGGTAAAGTGTTTATCAGTGCTCTGACAACATCACCTCTGAGACAAACAGGGATGCAGGGTGACACTGACAGATCATCGATTTTGCACTCGTCGGACCACAATCCACAGCAGGCACTGAAAGCCCTCTTTCAGCATGGAAATGGCCATTTTCCTGTTTCATTCAGCTTTTGAAAAAAAAACTTTTTTAAAAACACTAATGAAACAAAAGGGATCTTTTTCAATATGATAACATAATATGATAAGGAAATATTATATGAAAATTAAGGAGTTGAAGATGCAAATGAAACAATACTAGAACGAATCGAATCGTTCAACCCCTTTGACGGAATACATATACAAAAGGGACATGGGAAGAGAAACGCAAGGCTGTGAGGTTTTGACAAAGCGAAAGATGAAAAACCTTGCCCTGCTCCAGCTATTGAAACAGACACATATCAAAAGACAGAACGGCTCAAAACAGTAGCTGCAATAGCAAAAGAAGCTAAATTTGCAACAGTTTTGTGAGTCACTAAATTATGACATAAAAACACTCACTCTGTTCTGACAGTATTATATCGCGTGGAAGGGAAACATAGCATTAACTTGCACCCCAGGTATCCTGGACGCCAATGGAATCACAAAGCCCAAAACTAACGTGCAGAAAGGA